>VIAB01029797.1:23788-34168 GCA_009801035.1 Oophaga pumilio
AAACGCAAATATTCCTGAACGTGTGCACTTAGCCTAAAAGGAGGAAGGAACAATCTGAAACGCGCGTTGGGGCAGCGGGGGCAGAGTGTATGTGATCAGTTCTATCTTTTTGGTATGTATGCCATCTTAGTTTACCTATTAATATATGGTGACCACTATTTGAAGATTTGATTAGGATGACTGCACTTTCACCTTTGCAAGGTTTAACATTCATGTTAGGTAATTACTATATGATATGTTCACTTGCATAGTCCCCTGCATAGTTCGGGTATATGTTTCTAGGTGGCACTTTTTAATCTTCTAAACTGCTGTGCTCTTAATCCTTGTGATATTAATAAAGATTTTTTCTATTTTTCTATTTTCCTCATAAATTGACCTTATGACTGTTCTTTCTATGTGTTGTGTGTGCTATCATTACACCTATGGTAATTTTTATGATATCCCATTGTAAATGTGTAATGCGGCCAGGGTGGTAGTCGTGGCAATGGGCTGTACTGTTCCCACACCCTGGCGCCCCACAGATTGAATACAGTGTCCCTTCTGCTGTATGTGCAGCGTGCGCAACAGTCCACTTAAATTCACTGTCAGAGTCCTCTCAGGTTCTGTCACTCCAGCTCCACGTTCCCAAGCTCTACAAAACATCTCTGAGGCAAAGTGGTGACAGTTTTCACACATACGGGAGACACGTACATACGTAGACCCATTCAAGTGAATGGGTCTGTGCACGCCAGAGTGGTTCAACAGACCATGTGTCCGTGGGCAAAATACGATGACAAGTCAGCTTTTTAACAGCAGCACGGGCCGCAAAATGTCACACACACGTGAACACTGATGACACACAGATGACATCCGTGTGTCATCAGTGTGATACGTACCGGCACTTGGGAAGCTGCTGTACAGTTAGCGCTGTTACCAGGTACCAGTTGTTGAAGACTGTTCTCATCATTCTACCCTGCTGGCACTGAGATCAGTGCTAACAGGGGAGAATGTTGAGAGTTATATTCAACTGATAACAGCGAGAGCAGGCGGCGGCTGATTGGACTACTACTCCCATCAGCCTACACCTGCTGCCGCTAATAACAGTGAGAGCAGGCGGCTCTCAATTTTACCACACGTG
This sequence comes from Oophaga pumilio, assembly GCA_009801035.1. NCBI lineage: Eukaryota > Metazoa > Chordata > Amphibia > Anura > Dendrobatidae > Oophaga > Oophaga pumilio. Next base: position 24,906 of record VIAB01029797.1, read on the forward strand.
GAACGGTATAAAAAAAAAACAAAAAGCAATTTCTGAATTGCTGGTTTTTGTTCATTCTGTCTCCCAAAAATCGGAATAGAAAGCAATCAAAAAATGTCATGTGCCCGAAAATGGTACCACTAAAAACGTCAGCTTGTCCTGCAAAAAACAAGCCAGAAAATGACTCTGTCAGCCAAAATATGGAAAAATTCTAGCTCTCAAAATATGGTTATGCAAAAACTATTTTTTGCAATTAAAAGCATCTTTTAGTGTGTGACAACAGCTAAACATAAAAACCCAATATAAATCTGGTATCGCTGTAATCGCACCGACCCAAGGAATAAAGTCGCCTAATTGCTAATACCGCACAAGGAACGTAGTAAAAAATAAATAAAAACAATTCTTCACCTGCTGTTGATTTTTTAATTCTGCCTCCCAAAGATTGCAGTAAGGCTTGGCGCACATTTATCCTGCACACTGCGCTGAGCGCTTGCATTGGGGTTTCCGTGTAAATCTCTGAAATACGTGATTCAGATGGAACCTCTGGTGGAAGATTCCCTATAATGAGGCAGATGGAGGAACTGTGGATGCCACAGTTTTGTGCACATCTGATAAGAAGGACACCACTGAACAGAGGCCAGACCGAGTTCAGAGTAACTTTGCTGCCTTATTAAAGTGAATGGATCCCTCGGGGGTTTCATCTGAATCACATCACTCAGAGATTTAGATGGAAACCCAAAAGTAAGTGGTCAGTGTAGAGCGCCAGATAAATGTGATCGTAAATGTTATGTAAAATGTTCGCAATAAAAGCTTCAACTCAAGCCACAAAAAAGCAAGTCCTCACTCAGGTCCATCATCGGTTAACGGAAATATAGTAGTTTCCACGTTACTGGTACAACAAAGGCTCTGGAAAAGCTGAATGGCTCCTCACCCCCCAAAAGAAATAAAGCAAATTCTCCGCTTCCAAATCCAAATGCCCCCTCTCCCTTGTGAGCCCCAGTGTGCCTAAACCACATTTACCACCCACATGTTTGGCATTTCTGTAGTGATGAGAGCCCGCCTAACTTGCGGGTGCATGTCTCCCGAATCATGAGCTGGGCATAACGTACTGGTCACTACAGCGTACTGGTCACTATAACGGGAGTTTGCAATTTTCACTCAGCAACATCCACTGCTGCTTGTTTCTGGAAAACGCCCATGAAGTCAAAATCAGCACTACATCTGTAGATAAATTCTCAAAGTGTTATAATTTCCAGAATGGTACACTTGATGGGGGAATTCTGCTCTTCTAGCACTTAGTCCACAAACTGTTCTAGAAAAATCTGCGTTCAGGCAAATAGCGCTCCGTCCCTCCAGAGTTTCTCTGTATGGCTAAGTAGTACTGCACAGCCACATATGGGGCATTGCCACATTTAGTAGAAAATGTGGGACAAATTTTGGTGCCATTTTTACCCATTTCCCTGTAGGAAAATGTAAAACTTGGGGCTAACACACAATCTTGGTGGTAAAAATGTAAATTATTTTATCTTCACTGCTCAATGGTATAAAAGTCTGTGGCACACCTGTGGTGTCAATATAATCATTGCACCCATAGATAAATTCATTGAGAGGTTTAGTTTGTTAAATGGGATCACTTATTGGGGGGTTGTGCTGTGTTGGCACTTCAGGGGCTCTGCCAATGTAACATGGCACCCTCAAACAACTGCAGCAAAATCTGCACTGTAATATGGCGTTTCTTCCCTTCTGAGCGTTGCACTGTGCCTCAAAAGTACCATAAGACGCACCTAAGTTTTAGAGGAGGAAATTAAGAAAAAAAAACTGACGCAAAAAATGTGGTCAATTCTGTACTTAATATCCCCTATACTGGTAAATATGGTCCCCTCATCCCCATTCTGATACACATGGCCCCTCATCCCTATCCTGGTATGCATGGCTCCCTCATCCCCATCCTGGTATGCATGCCTCCTCATCCCTAGCCTGGTATGCATGACCCCCTCATCAATATCCTGGTAGGAATCGTCTCCCTCATCCTTATCCTGGCAGGAATGATCACCTTCATCCCTATACTCGTATGCAGGGTCCCCATCTCATCCAAGTATGCATGGCCCATCCCAATCTTTTTCTGCAGGGCTCCATCCTTAACCTGGTATAATTAGCCCCATCCTTATCCTGGCATGCATGGTCCCATCCTTATCCTGGTATAACTGGTCCCATCCCAGTCATGGTATGCATTGCCCCATCCTTATCCTGGCATGTATGGCCCCACCCTTATCATGGTATGATTGGCCCTATCCTTATCCTTGTATGCATGACCCCATCTTTATCCTGGTATGATTGGCCCCATCCTTATCCTGGCATGCATGGTCCCATCCTTATCCTGGCTTGCATGGCCCCACCCTTATCCTGGTATGATTGGCCCTATCCTTATCCTTGTGTGCATGGCCCCATCCTTATCCTGGTATGATTGGCTCCATCCTTATCCTGGTATGCATGGCCCCATCCTTATTCTGGTATGTATGGCCCCATCTTTATCTTGGTATGATTGGCCCCATCTTTATCTTGGTATGATTGGCCCCATCATTATCCTGGTATGCATGGCCCCATCCTTATACTGGTATGATTGGCCCCATCTTTATCCTGGCATGCATGGCCCCATCCTTATCCTGTTATGATTGGCCCCATCCTTATCCTGTTATGCATGGCCCCATCCTTATCCTGGCATGATTGGCCCCATCCTTATCCTGGTATGCATGGCTCCCTCATCCCCATCCTGGTATGCATGACCCCCTCATCAATATCCTGGTAGGAATCGTCCCCTCATCCTTTTCCTGGCAGGAATGATCACCTTCATTCCTATACTCGTATGCAGAGTTCCCGTCTCATCCAAGTATGCATGGCACATCCCTATCTTGGTATGCAGGGCCCCATCCTTCTCCTGGTATGATTGGTCCCATCCCAGTCATGGTATGCATTGCCCCATCCTTATCCTGGCATGTATGGCCCCACCCTTATCCTGGTATGATTGGCCCTATCCTTATCCTTGAATGCATGGCCCCATCCTTATCCTGGAATGATTGGCCCCATCCTTATCCTGGTATGCATGGCTCCATCCTTATACTGGTATGATTGGCCCCATCCTTATCCTGGCATGCATGGCCGCATCCTTATCCTGGTATAATTGGTCCCATTCCAGTCTTGGTATGCATTGCCCCATCCTTATCCTGGTATGCATGGCCCCATCTTTATCTTGGTATGATTGGCCCCATCCTTATCCTGGCATGCATGGTCCCTTCCTTATCCTGTTATAAATTGGTCCCATCCCAGTCATGGTATGCATTGCCCCATCCTTATCCTGGCATGCATGGCCCCACCCTTATCCTGGTATGATTGGCCCTATCCTTATCCTTGTATGCATGGCCCCATCCTTATCCTGGTATGATTGGCCCCATCCTTATCCTGGTATGCATGGCCCCATCCTTATCCTGGTATGCATGGCCCCATCTTTATCTTGGTACGATTGGCCCCATCCTTATCCTGGTATACATGGCCCCATCCTTATACTGGTATGATTGGCCCCATCGTTGTCCTGGCATGCATGGCCCCATCCTTATCCTGGTATAATTGGTCCCATCCCAGTCTTAGCATGCATTGCCCCATGCATATCCTGGTATAATTGGTCCCATCCTTATCCTGGTATGATTGGCCCCATCCTTATCCTGCTATGCATGGCCCCATCCTTATCCTGGTATGATTGGCCCCATCCTTATCCTGGTATACATGGCCCCATCCTTATCCTGGTTTGCATGGCCCCATCCTTATCCTGGTATGCATGGCTGCCTCATCCCCATCCTGGTATGCATGCCTCCTCATCCCTAGCCTGGTATGCATGACCCCCTCATCAATATCCTGGTAGGAATCGATCCCCTCATCCTTATCCTGGCAGGAATGATCACCTTCATCCCTATACTCATATGTAGGGTTCCCATCTCATCCATGTATGCATGGCCCATCCCTATCTTGGTATGCTAAGCCCCATCCTTATCCTGGTGTGATTTGTCCCATCCCAGTCATGGTATGCATTGCCCCATCCTTATCCTGGCATGCATGGTCCCATCCTTATCCTGGTATGATTGGCCCTATCCTTATCTTGGTATGCATGGCCCCATCCTTATCCTGGTATGATTGGCTCCTTCCTTATCCTGGTATGATTGGTCCCATCCCAGTCATGGTATGCATTGCCTCATCCTTATACTGGCATACATGGCCCCATTCTTATCCTGGCATGATTGGCCCTATCCTTATCCTGGTATGCATTGTCCCATCCTTATCCTGGTATGATTTGCCCCATCCTTATCTTGGTATGATTGGCCCCATCCTTATCCTGGTATGATTGGTCCCATCCCAGTCATGGTATGCATTGCCTCATCCTTATCCTGGCATACATGGCCCCATTCTTATCCTGGTATAATTGTCCCTATCCTTATCCTGGTATGCATGGCCCCATCCTTACCCTTTTATGCATGGCCCCATCCTTATCTTGGTATGATTGGCCCCATCCTTATCCTGGTATGCATGGCCCCATCCTTATACTGGTATGATTGGCTCTATCCTTATCCTGGTATGATTGGCCCCATCCTTATCTTGGTATGATTGGCCCCATCCTTATCCTGGTATGATTGGTCCCATCCCAGTCATGGTATGCATTGCCTCATCCTTATCCTGGCATACATGGCCCCATTCTTATCCTGGTATAATTGGCCCTATCCTCATCCTGGTATGCATGGCCCCATCCTTACCCTTTTATGCATGGCCCCATCCTTATCTTGGTATGATTGGCCCCATCCTTATCCTGGTATGCATGGCCCCATCCTTATACTGGTATGATTGGCTCCATCCTTATACTGGTATGATTGGCCCCATCTTTATCTTGGTATGCATGGCCCCATCCTTATCCTGGTATGATTGGTCCCATCACAGTCTTGGTATGCATTGCCACATCCTTATCCTGGTATGCATGGGCCCCATACTTATCCTGATGTGATTGGCCCCATCCTTATCCTGGCATGCATGGCCCCATCCTTATCCTTGTATTCATGGCCCCATCCATATCTTTTTCTGCAGGGCCCCATCCTTAATCTGGTATAATTAGCCCCATCCTTATCCTGGCATGAATGGTCCCATCCTTATCCTGGTATGACTGGTCCCATCCCAGTCATGGTATGCATTGCCCCATCCTTATACTGGCATGTATGGCCCCACCCTTATCCTGGTATGATTGGCCCTATCCTTATCCTTGTATGTATGGACCCATCCTTATCCTGGTATGATTGGCCCCATCCTTATCCTGGTATGCATGGTCCCATCCTTATCCTGGTATGACTAGTCCCATCCCAGTCATGGTATGCATTGTCCCATCCTTATCCTCTCATGCATGGCCCCATCCTTATCCTGGTATGATTGGCCCTATCCTTATTCTGGTATGCATGGCCCCATCCTTATCCTGGTATGATTTTCCCCATCCTTATCCTGGTATGCATGGCCCCATCCTTATCCTGGTATGCATGGCCCCATCCTTATCTTGGTATGATTGGCCCCATCCTTATACTGGTATGCATGGCACCATCCTTATACCGGTATGATTGGCCTCATCCTTATACTGGTATGATTGTCCCCATCCTGCATTGCCACATCCTTATCCTGGTATGCATGGCCCCATCCTTATCCTGATGTGATTGGCCCCATCCTTATCCTGGCATGCATGGCACCATCCTTATCCTGGTATGATTGGCCCCATCTTTATCCTGGTATGCATGGCCCCATCCTTATCCTGGTATACATAGCCCCATCCTTATCCTGGTATGCATGGCCCCATCCTTATCCTGGTATGCATGGCCCCATCCTTATCCTGGTATACATGGTCCCATCCTTATCCTGGTATGATTGGTCCCATGCTTATCCTGGTATGATTGGTCCCATTCTTATCCTGGTTTGATTGGCCCCATCCCGTTCCTAGTATGATTGGTTCCATCCTTATCCTGATATGATTGGCCCCATCCCGTTCCTGGTATAGTTGGTCCTATCCTGGTCCTGTTATGCATGGCCCCATCAGAAAAGATTAAAAAAAAAAACGTTATCCTTACCTTCAATATTCATTTCTCTTAAGTATCGGCACACGTGACCACCGCAGCAGCAGGAAGCCGGCGGCTGACACTGCGCACTACTGAAGAGGAATAAATAATCACCACTCTCTGCGATGAACAGTCCCGGTGAGTATTCCGGCACCGGAGAAGAACGCTGCGAGGGAGTGGAGGAAGGTAAGTGTAATGCTTTGGTTTTTTTTAATCTTTTCTGATGGGGCCATGCATAACAGGACTGGGATGGGGCCAATCATACCAGAATAAGGATGGGACCAATCATACCAGGAACGGGATGGGGCCACTCATACCAGGATAAGGATGGGACCAATCATACCAGGAACTGGTTGGGTCCAATCATACCAGGATGCCAGAAAGAAATGAATATTCATTGCATTCCACGCTCATGGGCGTGGAATGCAGTGCATGTTCATTTCTCTTTAGCAGCAGGCACAGGAGTTAGCCGGAGCGTCAGCTTCTGCCTCTGTGACCCGCTGCTCCGCCGAAACCTCTCCCCCACCTCCCCACCACAGCCAGACCCGGTACATCCGGACTATAAGATGCACCCCACATTTTCCTCCATCGGTGAACTCGGGAGAAATTTCACAACAAAATTTGGGGTCCATTTTCTCCTGTTAACCTTGTGAAAGTACAAAATTTGGAGCTAGAAAAGATTTTTGTGTGAAAAATGTTATTTTTTTTATTTTCATAGCTTAACATTATAAACTTCTGTGAATTACCTGTTGGTTCAAGATGCTCAATACACATCTAGATAAGTTCCCTAAGGAGTCTAGTTTGCACAATGGTTTCACTTGTTGTAGGTTTCCACTGTTTAGGCACATTAGGGGCTTTCCAAACGCGACATGGCATCCACTTATTATTCCAGTAAATTTTATATTCAAAAAATAAAATGGCACTCCTTCCCTTCCAAGCCCTGCCGTGCACCCAGAGAGTTGTTTCCCCCCCAGATATGGGGTATCGGCATGCTCAGGATAAATTGCACAACAAAATGTATGGTCCATTTTCTCCTGTTACCCTTGTGAATTTAAAGGAACATTTTTGTGAAAGAAAAGTATTATGATTCGGTAACACAGGAGGATAAAAGGCAAAAATAGCCTAGGCAACCAGACAACAGAGAGGTTGGTAACTTAGCAGATTGCAGACCCCTAAACTGACAACACAACTAGAATTAGCCGTGGGACGTACCTACGATGACCTAGACGCCTCGACACAGCCAAAGAGTTAACTAAGCCTAAAGAGAGAAAGGGGAAAGCTAACTGCCCCGGAGTAGAGCCCCAAAGGAATAGATAGCCCCCAAACATGTATTGACGGTGAGGCAGATGAGGCACAAACACAGGCAGAAAACATTGTAAGCAAACGCAGGGGCCCAGGCTGTCTAGACAGAACAGGACAGGAAAGGATACTGTCTGTAGTCCAGCAAAAACCCTAAGAAAAACTCCAACACGTCTGATATGCAAAAATCCTGAGGCCACACGACCTCGCCCCCACTAAATCAGAACTCCTGTGTTACTGGAAGCAAAACAACAGATACTGAAATAACAGGGAACTAAAACCACAGAAAAGACTGAAGCAGGCTGTGGCAAATGAACACATAGTCCAGCACGGGTCCCGGCAGGGAATCCCGGCTGAACTAATTCCAGCAAGGCAGAAAACAGAGAAAAGCAAAATGTAAACAAAGCCACAGATTTAAACAGCGAAATAATTTATCTGAAAGATGCAGGACATAGCAGGGAGAAGCAGACTTCCAAGAGGCTAGGAAGAAACAAGCATTATGGGAAGGCTGCTCACTTATATCTCCCCAGTCAGAAACACCTGATTTCCAATCATCCCCGTCAGGCGAAAGACTTCTGTTAGAGCAGCTTCATTACCAGCAGTAGCCACCAGAGGGAGCCCAGACTCAGAAGTCAGATTAAAAGTGTTCACAACTGAAAAGTAAATGTTTATTTTTCCTTCCACATTCTAAAATTTCATGTGAAGCACTTGAAGGGTGTTAGGGCTGGTGGAACACACCATATAATAAAAAGATGGTAATAAGGTGTGTTTGCAGCCCAGGGTCCACCGTGCAGAGATGTTAACTGCTGCTAGAAAATGGCAGACACAAAATGGCGGTATTGCACTGGACACACATGGGTTAAACGCCACCCAGTGTGTAGTTGCGACGAGCTCTGTTACTTCACAGAGTCGTGGTACCACAAAGCATAGAAATCGTACCCTGTTAACAATCACAGGGCACAGCAGACTCAGTGCTAGTGTTCGGTCTCAAGACTCAGCCCCAAGGATGCAGGGTAAGAGCCTCTGAAGACCCACTAAACGCAAGGTGTCGCACCTGTGATGCCTGGACGAATTCTAACTAATGAATTTGGCGCAAAACAAGAGCAAAAGCTTAACTGACCACAGAGCGGTACCAAAAGGTGTGTGCCAGAGCATGTGGATTGACTGTGCCCTGTAAACAGCCCGTGCTAAGCAGCATACGTGGCCGAGACAGGCGCTAGGTCAAGCCGAGTAAAAACCTGCCTCTCTAGGTAACACTAGATGATCATACACGCCGACAGTGCTGCAGGTTCTCGGTCCAAACAAACGTGCATACATAGAGTGGTAGCGTATCCACTCGCTCACACACCACATGGTTTATACTATCGTGCGGCCGTGCGACCCTTTTATAACTTGAAGCCTTCCAGGACCTTGCTGATCCGAACTGCTTGAGGACCTAAGCATGTGACCTCCGACCACCAATGAGTGGTTGTCTCACGGGCATGCTCAGATGGAGAAAAGCAGGACTTAGTCCCAGGAGCGTCTGCTCGCCGCTGACTAATGCTGGTTGCTACAGCAGCAACCAAACACATAGCATTAGCCTGAGCAAGACACTGAGCCTGATGTCTCTGCTGAGTAGGATCCTCTGCAGCTGAAAAAGAATGGGAGACGGCAGAGGACATGGCTCGAGACTCCCCGTGTGGCTGTGGGATCTCGATGCCTAACAAATGGTTAATAAAATTCTTGAATGTGGTTTTGAGTAACTTGAGGGGTGCAGTTTTTAGAATGATGTCACTTTGGGTATTTTCTGCCATATAGGCCCCTCAAAGTCACGTCAAATGTGAGGTGGTCCCTAAAAAAAGGTTTTGCAAATTTTGT
>VIAB01029810.1:12373-25508 GCA_009801035.1 Oophaga pumilio
AATCTCGGCTTATACATGAGTATATACGGTATTTTGTGTGACATGACTAATTTAAGGGCATAAAAATTAAAAGGTTAAAAATTGCAAAATGTCAAAGAATTTTGCCAAATTTCAAATATTTTCACAAATAAACACAAGTCATATCGATCAAAATATACCACTACCATAAAGTACAATATGTCACGAAAAAACATTCTCCGAATTATTGGAATCTGTTCACGCGTTCTAGTGATAACGTCATAAAGTGACAGTGGTCAGAATTGTAAAATTTGGCCTAGTCAAGAAGGTAAAAAACAGGCTCATTCTCGGCAGCACATTATCCAGTGTGAAGAAGCCGTGCTGCCGAGAACAATGAGATTTTTATATGAGCGCACAATGACAATCATTTTCTTGGCATGAAGTGCAGTCGGCCTTTCTAAACGACTGGTGATCAGCTTATCGGCCGCGATCGGCCAGCAGATGCAATCTAGGCCATGTTCACACATTTTGTGAAGTGTTTTTTTTCTCCAGTAAATCATCTCCAAACTCCACATATAAGAAAAAGCCTGCAGAAATCCTCCTATTCATTCATTCAGGAGGAGATTTTACTTTTTCCTAAAAAATTTTTGAAAGTCGCCCGATGCTTCTCCGAAGCGGATCCTGACAGAAACCTCTGAAAAGTAGGTAATGTCAAAGCAGGCGTCAGGAAAAACTACAGTTTGGGCGCACAGCAGGGTTCGGAAGGGAAGGAGCGCCATTTGACTCTTGGAGCGTAAAATTGCCTGGAATCGTTAGCGGACGCCATGTGGTGTTTGCAGAGCCCCTGATGTGCCTAAACAGTGGAAACTGCCCACAAGTGACCCCATTTTGGAAACTAGACTCCTCAAGGAATTTCTCTAGACTTGTGAGCACCTTGAACCCCCAGGTGTTTCACAGAATTTTACAATGTTGGAACTGTGAAAATGAAATTTTATTTTTCCCACAAAAATGTTGTTAGTCCTGTGATCTTTGGGAGGCAGGATGAACAAATCAGCAGCAGGTAAAGAATTGTTTTTATTTATTTTTTACGCCATTCCTCGTGTGTTATAAGTGATTAGACGACTTTATTCTTCGGGTCGGTGCGATTACAGCGATGCCAGATTTATATCGGGTTTTTATGTTTGGCTGCTGTCACACACTAAAAGACTCTTTTTATTGCAAAAAAATAGTTTTTGCATTGCCTTTTTTGAGAGCTATAATTTTTCCATTTTTCTGCCAACAGAATCAAGTGAGGGCTTGTTTTTTGCGGGACGAGTTGACGTTGGCCCCATATTTGGTCACATTCTTTTCCAATTTTTGGGAGGCAGAATGAACAAAACCCATCAATTCAAATAGTTTTTTGTGTTTTGTTTTTTTTTTACACCGTTCGCGTGTGGTAAAATTGATAAGGCAGCTTTATTTTTTGGGTCAGTACGATTACAGCAATACCTCATTTATATTGATTTTTTTTGTGTATTGTCGCTTTTACACACTAAAAACGTTTATAGAAAAAATAATTATTTTTGCATCGCTTCATTCTGACCGCTATAACTTAAATTTTTCAGCTGACGGAGCTGTATCATTACTTGTTTTTTGCGGGACACGATGGCGTTTTCAGCGATGCTATTATAATTAACATTAGTCTTTTTGAACGCGTTTTATTCCACTTTTTGTTCTGTGGTATGATGAAAAGCATTGGGTTTTTTTACCTTTTTTTTTTTTACGGCTTTCACTGAAGGGGTTAACTAGTGTGACTGCTTTATAGGGCAGGTCATTCTGGAGGCAGCGATACCAAACGTGTATTTATTTTTTTTTACATAATAAAAATTTATGGGTATGATATGTAACATTGCTGTGCTTTATAACTGTCACAAGCTTCTTGGATTATGCACTGCGCATGGTGTAACTATCCTGCTAGTGCCTGGTGACCCGTATGTTGTCTTGATGACCTTGGGTCACCAAGGCAACGATTAGGCCCTCGTGATGACGTCATGGGGTTCCGATTGGTATGGGGTTCCGATTGATATTGATTGCAGCATTTAGGGGGTTAAACTGCCGGGAGCGGTGCGGGCACCGCTCCTGGCAATGAGTATCGGGTGCTGCTGTGCACGCAAAATCTCCATGACATATCCGTACGTCCAAGGTAGGGACGTCCTTCCCAACCAGGATGTATGGATACGTCCATGGTCGATAAGGGGTTAAAGTAAATTTAAAAATAATCACACCCGATGAATGTAATGAATAATTGAGGAAACAAGTGATTATCAGCGAGTGGACAGTTTTTTAGCAATTTTTTGGTCATTTTTATTAGTTCGAAAAAAATAAATTCTAGTGTGCTTTCTTTACTGTACGCTCATACATCTCGCTCATTATATAGACATTTTTATAGAATAAAAAAAAATAAACTACTAAAAATATTTTGTTTGGGCAAAATGTTATTTCTTTTTCCAGGTACCGACAAGATTAGGGATGAGAGACCAACCTTTTATGAATATAATCAATCACGGATCAGCAATAAAAGTTCTAAACATGGAAAACAATGTCAAAAGGAATCCAAAGATGACGGCCCATTTTCATGCTTAGAATGTGGGAAATGTTTTACCCATAAATCAAATTTTGTTAATCACTTAAAATATCACACAGGAGAGACGCGGTTTTCATGCTCAGAATGTGGAAAAAGTTTCACCCGTATATCCTATTTGGTTGATCATGTAAGAACTCACACAGGGGAGAAGCCGTTCTCATGTTTGGAATGTGGAAAATGTTTTAGCCAGAAAAGGTCTCTCACTGTACACCAAAGAAGCCACACAGGGGAGAAGCCGTACTCATGTCCTGAATGTGGGAAACACTTTATGCATAAAGATTCTGTTGGACGACATCGGAGACTTCACACAGGAGAGAAGCCTTTTTCATGTCCTGAATGTGGCAAAAGTTTTATCCAGTACTCTGCTCTCGTTGAACATCTGAGAATTCACACAGGGGAGAAGCCATTTTTATGCTCAGAATGTGGGAAATGTTTTAGCCAAAGCTCAGGGCTTTTGGAACATCGAAGAATTCACACAGGGGAGAAGCCGTTTTCATGCTCAGAATGTGGGAAAAGTTTTTCTCATAAAAATGGTTTTATTAGACATAAGAGAAACCACACAGGGGAGAAGCCGTTTTTATGCTCAGAATGTGGGAAATGTTTTACCCTGAGATCAGATCTTGCTGTACATCAAAAAACTCACACAGGTCAGCAGCCATTTCCATGTTCAGAATGTGGAAAGTATTTTACCAACAAAACAAGTTTTATTAGACATCACAGAAAAAATCACAGAGGGGAGAAGCCATTTTCATGCTCTGAATGTGGCAAATGTTTTACTTTGAAAGCAGATTTTGTCACACATAAGAGAGCTCACACAGGAGAGAAGCCGTATTCACACTCAGATTCTGGGAAAGAGGAGAACCCCGTAGATCAAAACTTGTTAATCATCTAACTACTCACTGAGTAGGGAAGACATTTTAGATATCTGAGAAGTAACACAGGGCAGAAGCAGTTTTTATGCTTAGAATGTGAAAAATGTTTTAGTCGAAGCTCATGACTTTTGGACCGTTGATGAATTCACACAGGGGAGAAGCCATATTCATGTTCAGAATGCGGGAAATGGTTTTTCCCCAATGTGAAGCTTGCTGTTGCCGCATGGGGTTTTATGCCTTCCTCTGGATCAACATGTTAGGGCAGGTTAGGATAGGATATGGGTTGAACTAGATGGACTTAAAGTCTTCCTTCAACCTTAATAACTATGTTAGACATCAGAGAATTCACAAAAGGGCAGAATCTATTTTTATGTTTAGAACATGAGAAATATTTTACCAATAAAGCAAGTTTTATTAGACATCCGAGAAATCACAGAGGGGAGAAGCTGTTTTCATGCTCTGAATATGGCAAATATTTTACGTTGAAATCAGATCTGGTGACAGATTCGAGAACTCACACAGGAGAGAAACCATATTTCCGCTCACATTCTGGGAAAGAGGAAAACCCCGTAGATCAAAAGTTGTTGATTACCTAAGTATTCACTTAGGAGGGTAGGTAGGAATGTGGAAAATCTCTTACTGGTCAAACACATTTTAGATATCAGAGAAGCCACACAGGGGAAAAGCCGTTCTCATGCTCAATCCGAATGTATTCAGTGTTTATAAATTATCACTGCGTTTAACCACTTGTGTTCCGCTCAAGGACAGCAGCTGAAGTTTCAGTTTGCAGTGTCACTGCTGAGCCCAGGGAAGGTCGTTGTACTATACAGCAGCGGTCACAGAGAGCACACAACAGCACCACAATGTTAGGTTCACATCCTAGATCAGTAGCAACCACGGTGGTTATGGCAGCCGGAGATTAAAAAAAAGTCCCCCAGGCCTTCCATGGCTGTATGCCTTACTAGCCCATGCCAAGGATACAAATTGTCTGCCTTTTTACTCCTGACAAAGAATAATGGTTTGGAATATATGTTATAAAAAAAGACATTATTTTCCATCATAAGTGCTTTTATTTTGTAAAAATGTTAAAAATAAAAAAGGTATATATGGTATTACTGCAACTGTAATGATGTGTTATTTAATCCGCATCGTGAATGACTTAAATGTGGAGTTGTTGCAGATCAATTCACACGTCCCATTTCATCAGCTGCAACAAAAGTGGTTTGTGGCCCCTGCTCGTTAGAGGAAGTGGCGCCTCTTACCTGCTGACATTCGCCATTCTTCTTTTGATTAGCCGGCCTTCGGTTGTAAGCGTGACCCACATGTGACACCGTGGCAGGCCGGCCTGAAGAGTCGCGGATGTCAGCTGGTAAGAGGCGCTACTTCTTCTAACGAGCATTGACTACAGATGGAATGTGATGTTCCAGTACGCACCAACTCAGACAGAACTGAAAATGATGGCAGACTTGGCCTTTTTTCCCTCTATTCTCTAACCCACCCCCCAAAAAAAGATACAAAAACTAAGGCCACATGTGGTCATGTATGGCACTAGAAGGACTATTTTTTTCAGTTAAAAGGTTCTTTTATTTTGCAAAAGTAGTAAAGCGTTAAAAGCAATTCAGACATTTGATATCACCATAAGCTTATAAACGCAAACGGATCTGTAAAGGAGGAGTCTGGTGTGTCCCAGGAAAACATTTCACACCATTAATCGAGCGCCAAGTGACAATATTAACGTCGTTCTGTGCTTGTTTCCCGGCCTCTTCATAGAGGCTGATGAGGACTCAGATCCTTCTGTCTCCATACATATCATGTTATCAGCAGCACAACTCCTGGTAACTCTAGGCGATGTGCTGCCGAGAACGATGATTTTTGTTCCCAATGATTGAGCATAATTTTTCTCGTTCTTTGGGTGATTGCTGACGTGTTTACATCTGCAAACTCTCGTCTGCACTGTCGGGATTTATAAATGTATATATGTGAATTACACTCACATATCTATGCCATGATCAGCATATACAGTGAAATGTAAAAGTTTGAGCACCCCTGGTCAAAATTACCGTTATTGTGAACTTTTTCTTAGCCTAACCAAAAAAATTCATCTTTTTCATTTTAAAAATTACAAAAAGGAAAATGGGCCAATGCAAAAGTTTGGGCACCCTGCATGGTTAGTACCTAGTAGCACTACCTTTTGCAAGTATCACCGCTTGTAAACACTTTCTGTATCCAGACAAGAGTCTTTCAGTTCTTATTTGAGGGATTTTCCTCCATTCTTCCTTGAAGAATTCCTCCAGTTCTGGGGCGTCTTGCATCCGCTGCTATTTTGAGGTCTCGCCACAGATTTTCAATGATGTTCCGATCAGGGGACTGTGAGGGCCATTGTAAAACCTTCAGCTTGCGCCTTTTGAGGTCGTCTATTGTGGGTTTTGACATGTGTTAAGGATCATTCTCCATTTGTAGAAGCCATCCTCTTCCTCTTTTCACCTTCAGCGTTTTTACCAATGGTGTTATGTTTGCATCAGGAATTTGTTCAAATCTCATTGAAACAATTCTTTCCTTTACCCTTGAAATGTTCCCTATGCAATTGGCTGCAACCCAACCCCAAACCATGATTGCTCCACCCCAGGCTTAATGGTTGGCGAGATGTTCTTTTCCTGAAATTCTGTACCCTTTTTTCTCCACACATACCTTTCATCATTGTGGTCACATACTTCTATTTTATCCTCATCGATCCAAAGGACTTGTTTCCAAAATGTACCAGGCTTTTTTAGATGCTCTTCTGCATACTTCTGCTGAATTTTATGGTGAGTACGCAGTAGAGGTTTTCTTCTGATGATTTTTCCATGAAGGCCATGTTTGTGCAGGTGTTTCTGGACAGTAGAACAATGTGTCACAACTCCAGAGTCTGTTAAATCTTTCTGAAGATCTTTTGCAGTTAAGCGGGGGTTCTGATTTGCCTCTCTAGTAATCCTACGAGCAGCTCTCATTGAGATTTTGCTTGGTCTTCCAGACCTTATCTTGACCTCCACTGTTCCTGGTAATGGCCATTTCTTAATTCATTTCAAACTGAGGAAAGGGCAACTTGAAAATGCTTTCCTATCTTCTTATAGTCGCCTCTTGCTTTGTGGCCTCCCACATTTTCCTTTTCAGAGTTCTCGGCAGCTGCATAGAAGATCCCATAACTGCTATTTTTTGCACAAGGATAGAGGGGGCTGGGTTTTTATAAAGCTGGGGAATTTGCATCATCTGGCCTTTCCTAAGGATGATAGTGAACAAGCCATAACCCTAACAAGCTAATCTTAAGGTCTGAAACCTCGGTGAGTTATCTCAGCACACAAATCTCCAAGGGTGTCCAAACTTTTGCTTAGGCCCATTTCTCTTTTTATAACTTTTAAAATGAAAAAAAAAATGACAATATATATTTTTTTCCTAAAATACAAAGGAAATGTCATCTGTAACTTTAGGCCTTTTAGATCATTTCATCTTCAACTTGCTTAACTGTTTATAATAGCATTAATTTTGACCGGGGGCGCCCAAACTTTTACATACACTGTAACACACACACACAGATCCAACATACTGCGGTAATAGATGAGTGGAGAAACGAAAGTGCGACTCCCGATAAAATCGATCAGCCCCGTGATAGGGCGGTGAATGGGAATTACCGTATTTTTCGGACCATAAGACGCACTTTTTTCCCAAAAAATTTTGGGGGAAAATGGGGGTGCGTCTTATGGTCGCAACATACCTAAAAATCCGGTGTCGGCTGTCCCAATGCAGCTTCCCTGTCTTGCGGTGGTGTCGGGGCAACAGCGGGGCTCTGTGCTGCGTGGGGGGCTCCGCCGGCATTTAGTCCTAGCCGGAAAGCCCCCCGCAGCTCCGCTGCTGCGACGCAGTGCTGTCCTGAAAGATGGCCGTCGCATACTCAGTCAAATCTCGGCAACGAGATCTCGTCTCCCCAGGCAGCACAGAGCCCCACTGCTGCCCCGACACCACCGCAAGACAGGGAAGCTGCATTGGGACCACCACCGGATTTGTGAGTATATTGCCACCCCACAGAACACAGCCACCCCACAGAGCACAACTACCCCACAGAACACGGCCACCCCACAGAACACAGCCACCCCACAGAGCACCACCACCCCACAGTGCACCACCACCCCACAGTGCACCACCACCCCACAGAGCACAACCACCCCAC
Organism: Oophaga pumilio; assembly: GCA_009801035.1. Classification (NCBI taxonomy): domain Eukaryota; kingdom Metazoa; phylum Chordata; class Amphibia; order Anura; family Dendrobatidae; genus Oophaga; species Oophaga pumilio. The sequence goes on from VIAB01029810.1 coordinate 20,028, forward strand.
AGAACACAGCCACCCCACAGAGCACAACTACCCCACAGAACACAGCCACCCCACAGAACACAGCCACCCCACAGAGCACAACTACCCCACAGAGCACAACCACAGCACCAGCCTAAACCACCGAACGACCCCAGTGACCACTCCTCTACCTGTGCTGATCATTCGCTGGTAAGCTGAATTCAGACAGTAAGACGGACCCCCATTTGACACATTATTTTTTTTTCCCCTATTTTCCTTGTGAAAATTTGGGGTGCGTCTTATGGTCTGGTGCGTCATACAGTCCGAAAAATACGGTATAATGTAGAGAGTACATATAGGAGTGTGTGTATAATGAGGGGGCGATTGATCAAAAGGGTGGATGGCTGAAAACAACGATCATGTAGGGGGACCACTATTTAGGAAAAACGTGGCAGTTAATAAGAAGTCACTCTGAATGTTGGGCATAGGAGGATCACTATAGAAATTTGTGGATGGAATGAATGTCTTTCTCATGTGGAATATTGGAATATAAGGATGCCGCATCGAGTGACCCTGTTATTTCAATATAAGGATCCAAAACTTTTTAGTAGGTGCCATTCTGTCCACATACAATCATTAAAGCGGGTGTCCACTACTAGGACAACCCCTTCTTGATCAAAATGTTTGGCCCCCATAAAATAACATTTATACTCCCTTCCCGTGCCGACGCCGTTCCCACTCGCTCTCTGCGGGACTCTCAGGCGGTGTTGTGACATGTGACGCCGGCTCCCAGTCAGCGCTGGCATCACTGCTCCCGTCTTCGGAGAAATCGAACATGAAGAAGAAGTCCGGGCTGCAGCTGATCTCTGACTTCCTCTTCATGTTCAATTGGACTGATCTTAAAAATGACCCCATTCTAAGAGGGATAATCTAACAAAAAAAACACCCCTGTATCTCTTACCGTAAATGTAAAATGATCAATAATAGTCACAGTCAATTGACTCAAACCTAAGAGTAAACATTACATTATAAAGACGCCATCATCATTGTTGCCATCTCTTAGGGGGAGTTACAGGTGTATCGCTTACCTGCCCAGATCTTAGAACAAATGCACTACAGGGTGCAGCCAGCCCATATAGCAAGATGTTAGCAACACAGGTGCAAAATACTGGATCAACAGCCAGGTGGAAAAAAAGTTCAAGGTTCCATTTACTCTGCCGTAGATGCGATGTTTCGACCAGCGACGATGAAGCATGCTTGAAATAGACATAAGGCTGGTCAAAACATTGCATCTATGGCAGAATAAATGTAACCTTGGAAGTTTTTTTTTCACCTGAATTGGATTCTGTCTCGTTCGTCTATTGATCAGGCTGGCAGGAATGGCTCATCCATCCACAGGTGTCAGAGAAGTCTCCAGGGTGTGACAGGAATACCTTCCCAACACTATCAGGCTGGCAGAAAGGGCTCATCCTTCCACAGGTATCAGAAGAGCCAGGGTGTACCAGGAAAACATTCCCGACACCACCAGGCTGGCAGGAAGGGCTCATCCAACCGCATGTATCAGAGTACGCCAGGAAAACATATTTTCGACACTGTCAGGCTGGCAGGAATGGCTCATCCATCCACAGGTATCAGAGAAGTCTCCAGGGTGTGCCAGGAAAACGTTCCCCACACTATCAGGCTGGCAGGAAGGGCTCATCCATCCATAGGTATCAGAAGAGCCAGGGTGTGCCAGGAAAACATTCCCGACACCATCGGGCTGGCAGGAAGGGCTCATCCATCCATAGGTATCAGAGAAGTCTCCAGGGTATACCAGGAAAACCTTCCCAACACTATCAGGCTGGCAGGAAGGGCTCATCCATCCATAGGTATCAGAGAAGTCTCCAGGGTATACCAGGAAAACATTCCCGACACCATCAGGCTGGCAGGAAGGGCTCATCCTTCCACAGGTATCAGAGGAGTCAGGGTGTGCCAAGAAAACATTCCCGACACCCAGACTCCAACTTGACCATCTTGCACTGTTGACTCCTGAAGAAGGGTTCATAGATTTACGTCGCTTGCTACTGATATGTTACCATGAGTAGAGTGCTACAGAACTCTGGATTCATCTGACCAGGCGATGTTTTTCCACTGCACAGTGATACGGTGATTGAAGTCCTTTGCCTTCTGGAGTGCTGTGTTTCTGTTTTGCTTGACCTCACGGAGACTTCATGCAGTAGATACAAAATGTTTTTTTTTTGTTTTTTTTAATGAAGGCTGTTTGCAAAATTGCTTTATTCATTCCGTATAGATGTATTCTAGCTATAAATATTGGTTTAGGAGGTGAAGAGTACCTTTAATTAGAAGAACAGACCCTGTAATATTTAAGCATTATATCATAACAAGATCTGTTTTCAACAAGACTGACCCATAATAAATATGGAGACAAAAAGTAAGACGGAAAACTACAGGCCCTGCAACTTTCCCTACATCAATGGGGAAATGTGTGGTGTGCAAGATGTTCTCGATAGTCGCTGATGATAACCTTTTCACCCAGTGTCCGCTTGGGCTCAACAGTGATTGAAACTAATCTGGTTAACTTCTATGATGAATGTCAGCAACTTCCTGCACTGCGGCTGCTGGCAAACTACAACTCCCAACTTGCCTGGATAGCTGCGTGACAGCCGGGGAATGCAGGGAGTCATCGTTTTACAATAGCTAAAGTTTCAGATTTCTTTTCAGTGACGAGGTATGTCCCAGATTAGCCTGGGGTAAAGCTGAAAATGTTGTGTATCTGGTTTTATCATGGACGTTGGATACTGTGCCACGTAACGTGAACATGCCGTTCTTTTTCTCATGAAGGGCACCTAAATCCATGTGGCTCTTAAGGGAAATTACATCATAGACTTTTGCTTGGGTTCCACATGCTCTTTGGGAAGTTTTCTTGGCAGAGATTTTATGGTTAGTAAATAAAGGGGGTTGATAAAGCCTATACTCACCTACTGTGTCCGTGATATCAGCACTCGCTTTTCCCGGCGCTTTTGTCCGCTGTTGTGACGCCGGCGCCCAATGAAGCGTTGGCGTCACTGTCTCTGCCTTTGGACAAATTTGAACACAAAGAGGAAGACCGGGCTGCAGCTGATCTTGGACTTCCTTTTCCTGCTCAATTCGACAGGAGGCGGGGACAGTGACGCCAGCACTGATTGGACGCCGGCGTCACATGTCACAATAACAGCACGGGAGAATGCCAGCACCGTAGGAACGGCGCCAGTACGAGGGGTGAGTATAAGCTTTATTATTTTATGGGAGCCAAGCATGAGGTGTGAGAAGAAGTCCAAGTACTGGACAACTTCTTTGAGGTAAATAAAATAATTGATTTGAGTACATTTATTTAGGTACGTATAGATACATATTTGATTGGATTTCATTGACTACTAGTTTATTTGATACTTTTGTGTGCAACTAGGAAAAAGAAAAGCCATTCTTTGTTCCTGTTCTGGATGTTTCATATACAAATTAGTAAAGTGTGAAATAATTTATGAATTGTTTTCTATTTTCAGGTGAAGACAGTAGGAGAGATTCCCAAACAAATGTCCTTTTACCTCTCCTCAACGAAGTAGAAGATAAGGAATCGCCGATTGGCAAAAAAGGAACTGAACATGGACCGGATAAATCTTTTGCATGTTCTGAATGTGGGCAACACTTTCAAAAGAAGTCTCATCTTTCCAAGCACAAGTGCATTTACAAAGATATAAAGACGTTCTCGTGTTCAGAATGTGGGAAATGCTTTGCCTATCAATCACTTCTTGCGATACATGAGCGAGTTCACACAGGAGAGAAGCCATTTTCATGCTCGGAATGTGGGAAACGTTTTTCGCAGAAAGCAAGTCTTAGTATGCATCAGAGAACTCATGCGGGGGTGAAGCAGTTTTCTTGCTTACAGTGTGGAAAACTGTTTACTCGGAAATCAAAATTAGTTGATCATTTAAGAACGCACACAGGGGAGAAGCCATTTTCATGCTCAGAATGTGAAAAAAGTTTCACCCGGAAATCATACTTGGTTGATCATGTAAGAACTCACACAGGGGAGAAGCCGTTTTCATGTTCAGAATGTGGAAAATCTTTTAGCCAGAAAACATCTCTTACTCTACATCAAAGACTTCACACTGGGGAGAAGCCATATTTTTGTCCTGAACGCGGTAAAGATTTTAGACATAACTCCGGTTTAGTGGAACATCTGATAACTGACACACCGGAGAGGCCATTTCCGTGCTCAGAATGTGAGAAAAATTTTACTCAGAAATCAAGTCTTTTGGAACACGTAAAAATTCACACAGGGGAGAAGCCGTATACATGTTCAGAATGTGATAAAAGTTTTAGGCACAAATCAAGTCTTGTAAAGCATCTAAGAACTCACACAGGGGAGAAGCCATTCTCATGTCTACAATGTAAGAAGTCTTTCACTTATAGAAAAGGTTTGGTCTTACATCAGAGAACTCACACAGGGGTGAAGCCATTTTCTTGCTCAGAATGTGGAAAATTTTTCACCTACAAATCCAATCTCATTAGACATCAGAGAAGACACATGGAAGAGAAACACCTTTAATGTTTGTTAGAGATGGCGCAAATGCTTGGTTAAAATATAGAAAACCATCACTGCTTACATCAAGAGATTAGACTTTTAGATTAATATTTTAAGCACCATGATTGGTAGCATCCACCACCTCTAAGTGACTAGATGGGGGAGGTAGTTAAGTCTTGCCATGGCTGTCTGACGGTCTAACAAAAGGAAAGAGTATGGCCATTTTCACGCCTGTTCTTGCATCTGAAGACTTCCGTCTCGCCCCTCAATCTGAGTGGACTGTTTTATATAGACCTATGAAGCTCAGGTCAGAAGACCCGGCTTTGGGTTGAATCTTTAAATGCAAGAACTGTTCATGTTTCACAGATGTGCGAAACTGGTCCTAAATGTTGCCTGTCAGTTTATTAGTGACTGACGATAATGCTTTGTCATGCCAAATATATCAAAGCATTTTAGAAGTGATCAAATGATCACATTGTGTGCTGCCCTGGAGGGAAATAAGAGCTAAAGAATTTAAAAAAAGTTCACTGTAAAAAAAAAAAAAAAATACATATATACATAGGGAATATGTTTATCATAGGTCATTTTATATTTCTAGAATAAAAACATTTATAGTATCACTGCACGCTATTTAAATTGCACAGTAAACAACTAAAAAGACCCCTTTTATAGTTAATGCTGTTTTTTTTCTCTCACGTTAATATCTCCCGCAACTCCAACGAATACTTTGTGATGCCCTTCGGGCTTTGTAATGCTCCAGCAGTCTTCCAAGACTTTGTAAATGACATCTTCCGGGATATGCTTGCCACCTCTGTGGTAGTCTATCTGGACGACATTCTCATCTTTTCTCCAGATATAGATTCCCATCGGAGAGATGTCTGCAAGGTTTTCGACCTCTTTCGGGCAAATTCCCTATAAGCAAAATTAGAGAAGTGCGTGTTTGAGCAGGAGTCTTTACCTTT
>VIAB01029820.1:6598-17351 GCA_009801035.1 Oophaga pumilio
AGTTTTCTTTGATGTCCAAGAATTTTGAATGCAGTAGCTGCTGTCTCTCCGGCTGTAGCTGCTGTCTCTCTGCCTGGCTGTAGAGTAGTGGACTGAAGTGCCAACACCTTATATAAACTACCCCCATACAACGTTTCTTTATTGTGGTTGGTTTTACCAGTGTCTAGACATGTGTTATCTCTAACAACGCATGCGTTGTAGAACGCTGACCTGCGCCTGACCCAGCGCACGTCTGCGATCACATAGACTATAATGTGTTGTTTGGGCACTTTCCGTGCGCGATGCGAACGCATGCGCCCTTTTAACGAGTTTGGGCGGACCAAGGGATGCAACATGTTGCGTCGGCAGCGCCCTGTCGCTAACGACAAACGCAAAGCGCACAAAAACGCTGAAGATCGCATGCTGACGCTAAACCATGCGTCCCTCCTATTAAAGATAGGGGCGCATGCGATCAGATCAGCACAATGCGCTGCGCTAAAAAACGCCAATGTGAAACCAGCCTTAGGCTCGTGGAGACAGAAACTTTCCGCAACCTGATGGTGGCGGCCGTCCCTTGGTACTCAGTCCCCAGCTGCCACTATTTCTCCCGGTGTGCCATCCCCGCATTACACAAGCACGTGTCCCACAACATTTGCCGTGCCCTCAACAATGCAGTTACTGGGAAAGTCCACCTAACCACGGACACGGGGACAAGTGCTTGTGGGCAGGGACGGTATATCTCGCTGACTGCACACTGGATTAATATAGTGGAAGCCGGGATCCAATCGGACCTTGGGATGGAACAAACACGTCCTTCCGACGTCGAGGCTTGCGGGCTCTAGGTCTATCAGGGTTGTCCCCATAGTCTACAGCTCCTGCACCTCCTCCACCTCCTCTTCAGCTTCCATCTCTGAAATGACCACATCAGTCACAAGCTGGAAGCACTGCAACACTGCCTCAGCCAAGCGGCAACAGGCTGTGCTGAAGCTAATATGCTTAGGTGACAAACTGCACAATGCTGAAGAGTTGTGGACAGCTCTGAAAGAGCAGGCAGATCTGTGGCTGATACCGCTAAACCTACAGGCAGACATGGTCGTGTGTGACAATGGCTGGAACCTGGTGGTGGCTGTGAGGTAAGGCGAGCTCACACACGTATCATGCCTGGCCAATGTGCTTAACCTCGTGGTTCAGCAGTTTCTCATAACCTACTCAGAGCTGCAAGATTTGCTTGTCAGAGTATGCCGCCTGTGTGCCCATTTTAGAAAGTCAGCTACAGCTTCCTCCACCCTTGCCGTGCTTCAGCAGCGTTTGCAGCTTCCAGCTCACTGACTGGAGTGTGATGTCCCCACGCTTTGGTGTGTGAGCAGAAGAGGGCAGTTGTTGACTACTAGCATCAACAAGGCCGTCGGTATTCAGTTAAGACTCCACACTTAAGACTTCAGGACTGGACATGGATTTCAGACATATGTACCATCCTCCAAAACTTTGAGGACTCCACCAAGATGGTGAGCGGCGATAACGCCATAATTAGCGTCACCATCCCACTTCTCTGTCTTCTGAAACGCTCTCTGCTCACAATCAAAGAGGATGCATTGCAGCGGAGCACGATGAGATGGAGCAAGGAACCATACAGACTGATTACACACAGCCCAGCCTCATCTCATCCCAACATGGATTGAGTGACAATGACGAAGAGGAGGAGGAAGAACAGTAGCTAGTTTCATGCGCTGTAGACGGTTCGAATTGCACATGTCATACCGTCTGTTCAGCGTGGATGGCCTGCGGACAGGGATGAGGAGGAGGGGAGCATGGTCAGTCGTCCTCTTGGTGAGGACATGGAAGTCTTGCCTGTTAGCAGTCTGGCACGCATTGGCTGAGTTTGTTACGCTGCCTTGACCGTTGACCCTCACTTTCTCCAAATTTTGGGTGACAGTCATTACTGGTGAGTGACACTTTTATATATATATTAAAAAAATTCAGATCTGAAAACGCTGGCGGCAGAGGTCACAGTTCTTTGGACAACCAAGGAGTACAGGAGAGAGAGACACAACTCTAATCCAGCAGAGGCAGGAGAACACTGTCAAAGTTCTGGGAGAGTTCTCTTAGACCCTCCCATCCCACAGGCCCTGAGACGCAGGGTACTCTCACAAGGAGTGCAAAGTTTGGGAAGATGCTGTGGGAGTACTTTGCTGACTGTACCAGCGTCCTCCGTGATTCTTCTGTGCCTTATAATTATTGGGTCTCAAAGCTGGATACGTGGCATGAACTGGCTCTCTACGCATTTGAGGTCCTTGCCTGCCCTGCCACTAGCGTTTTGTCAGAGCAGGTTTTTAGTGGTTCTGTTGGAATTATAACTGATAAGCGCATCCGCCTGTCAACTGAAAATGCTGACAGGCTGACTCTTATAAAAATGAACAAGGGCTGGATTGAGGCAGACTACTCTGCACCACCGAATGATAGCAGTGTAACAAACTCAAATCCAGTGTCTTTTTTGGGAGGTCTATTACCATGCACCACTTCACATCCACACATGGGTATACGTTTCCTGATTTTGGCTATTTTCTGTTGTCCTCCTCCTTCTCCTCATCATCATCATCCACCATATCGCCAGGGTGACCGTGGTCCGTGATGCAGCACCCACATAATTTTTTTAAAGGGTGTTTATGATGCCTGTACTAAAAATAATGGTTATACAGTATGTTCATGTATATCCTCCAGGGGTAAATGTCAGCCCATACATTTAGTGCATGGGCATTACAAGTATAGGAGGCTCGCTCCCTTTTAATCGGAACAATATTCTATGAGGCCCTCCTCCATGTCTCTTCCAAGGGGCATTGGAGTGGCTCCAATTTTTTGGCAGCCCTTGCATTCACTGCATAGGCAAACACTATGGGAGACCCGCTTCCTAATAATGGGAACATTGCTTTCAGGTGGCCCTCCTGTATGTCTCTTCAAAGGGTTATTGGGGTGCGTCCAAATTTGGGGCAGGCCTTGCATTCACTGCATAGGCAACCTGTATGGGAGTACCAACTTCCTAATAATAGGAACATTGCTTTCAGGTGATCCTCCTGTACGGCTCTTCAAAAGGTTATTCTGGTGCGTCTAAATTTGGTGCAGGGCAGGCCTTGCATTCAATGCATAGGCAAACATTATGGGAGTACCAACTTCCTAATAATGGGAACATTTCTTTCAGGTGGCCCCCCTGTACGTCTCTTCAAAGTGGTATTGGGGTGCGTCCTAATTTCTCCTTTGCCTCATTGGGGGACACAGGACCAAGGGTGTTATGCTGCTGCCACTAGGAGGCTGACACTAAGTTGATACAAAAAAAGTTAGCTCTTCCTCTGCAGTATACACCCTCGTGCTGTCTTCAAGAGACCCAGTTCTTGCATAGTGTCCGTAGGAGGCACACGGGTCTGGTCTTCAGACCAAAACTTCTTTTTTATTTTACTTTTCAATTTTTAACTTTTTACATTTTTGGTTTTCATTTTTCCATGGACAAATGGGACAATGGATCCTTTCAAGGTTCCGATCTCCCTGAACCATCAACAGGCGAGCACGGGGAGTGTCGCCTCCCCGTATCCGCTCCTGCGACGTGGGATGCCATGCTTGGGCTGCTTTTTAGCGGCGACGGGTCCCTTAAGAGGCACCGATCTCCCCGCACCCTTACGGACGAGCACATGGAGTGTCGCCTCCATGTATCCCCTTCCGCAGCCAGGCCTAATGCCGGACATTAGCCATGTCCCATCCTAGGGGATTTAACCCCTTGGGTGTACAGAAGCCCCTTTATGGCGTCTGTGCAGCCCCCACTGCACCACCACTGTTGATGGTACAAGGAGGCGGACAGTTCCTCTCAACCTCCCTATTAAAGGGATGGTGGATCGAGGATGATCCCTTTATCACTGCACCATCCAAGACCAGCGGCGGCAGCAGGAGGACATGTACCCGCCACATATCGCTGTCTTACCTGCCACCCGGCAGCTTCTCCGGGTAAGTGCCGGGCTGGAGGGCTCTGGGCAGGCGGTCTGGGATGGCGCTGGATAGAGGGGGGGCTTCTTCTGGCGGCGGCAGCTCTCCCTGTTCCTTCTGGCACCGGTGCCGGTCGGCGCCGATAAATTTAGCCCCTGGCATCGGCCTTACTGTAGGCCACATCCCTTTACTCCGCCCCCGCGGTGACGCGTCCGCCCACGTTTCTGGCACTTCTCGTACAGCGCCTTTCTAACTCTCGGAGGCCTTCTCCCACGGACCCTCCGGACTCATGCAGGCATCCGGCAGCGGTCACTGTCACATTTTGCAGGGGACATCTCTGCTACTCCCTGGGAGCTGAAGTGCAACAGACGGAACCGGGACACAGGACCTGGGTAAGGGAGCGCTGCTCTATACCCCCCTCCCAGCAGTAACCCTTTCACCGCAGGAATACCTGTTTCTTAAAGGGGACACATAGAAGGGTACAATGTCCCAGACCAAGGGCTCCAAAAAGGCTAACAAGACTATGGCAGTCTTCTTTACTTCATGTACTTCCTGCCAGTCTGTATTTCCTAAGGCTCAGAGTTCCCCGCTCTGCAATGCCTGTGACCCCAAATGCGCTCAGGAGCCCTCCGCCGCCACCGATTCCAGTGTTCCTAGTCCCTCTGAGTGGGCTTCGTCACTGTCACAATCCATGGCTTCTCTGGCCAAAGCGATTGAATCCCTCTGTGATCCCCCCGGGGATCGGAGTGTGCGCAGGTCTGATATGGACGGATCCTCCCCCATACAGGAGCAGTCGGTTACCAGGGGCCGAAAGCACTCTCGAAGCCTACATGCGTCTAGAAAAAGGATCCGTAGCACGTCTCCAGAGCAATCACGGAAAGGTGAGACCCATTCTAGACCTCAAACTTCTAAACAAGTTTGTCAAGGTCTGTCATTTTCGCATGGAATCTCTACGTTCAGTCATCGTTTTTATGGAAGAAGGAGAGTTCTTGGCATCAATCGACATCCGAGATGCTTACCTGCATATCCCGATTTTTCCTCGCCACCAGAGATTCCTGCGCTTCATCATTCACGACCAGCACTTCCAATTTACAGCCCTGCCTTTCGGCCTTGCCACTGACCCCAGAGTGTTCACAAAGGTCATGACAGCCGTCATATCCATCCTACACTCTTGGGGCGTGGCCGTTCTGCCCTACCTGGGCAACCTATTGGTCAAAGGGCCATCTTTCCAGGACTGCGAGGACTCCGTTTGCATTACTTGCGATACCCTTTCTAGCCTAGGCTGGCTGATAAACATAAGCAAGTCATCCCCTGTCTCAGCCCAGCAGATATCCTTCTTACGGATGACCCTGGACACTTCTCAAGGGTGGATAATTCTTCCTCGAGACAAAGTCCTAGCCCTTCAACAAGGAGCCCGTGCCCTCTTGTCAATCATCCCCTTATTCCATCCGGTTTGCCATGAGGGTACTGGGAAAAATGTTGGCAGCAGTGGAAGCGATCCTTTTTGCGCAGCTGCACCTTCGTCCCCTTCTGGTCCCCTTCGTCCACTCTTCTGGTGGCTTGGGACAGTGCCGTTTATCCCTGCGGGTCAGGCAGCCCCTCGGATGGTGGACATTGAGCTCCTCTCTCAATCAGGGGAAGTCTTTTCTCCCGGTTCAATGGCTAGTGGTGACTACCTATGCCAGTCTTCTGGTCTGGGGAGCAGTCTTTCGTCATCACACCGCTCAGGTCCGCTGGTCGATTTGAGAATCGAAGCTTTCAATTAACGTCCTAGAGATCTGTGCTCCTTGGCTTGCCCTGCACCATTTCCATTATCTCCTAGCGGGCCACCCCATCCGAATTCAGTCGGACAATGCCACGGCCGTGTCATACATCAACCACCAAGGGGGATGTCCGCAGCAGGGCAGCCATATCAGAGGTCACTCACATTCTCCGATGAGCAGAGAAAAACAATTGGGTAATATCAGCGGTGCACATTCCAGGCATAGAAAACTGGACTGCAGACTTCCTCAGCCGCCAAGTTCTCGCCTCGGGGGAATGGGAATTTCATCCGGAGGTGTTCCAGCAGATCTGTCGTCGTTGGGGGACCCCAGACATAGATCTGACGGCGTCCAGACTGAATGCCATAGTTCCGAGGTTCATAGCTTGGTCTTGAGATCCAAGAGCTATCGGAGTGGATGCTCTAGTCCTTCCGTGGTGACAGTTCCGTCTCCCATACATTTTCCCCTTTACCTTTACTTCCAAGAGTCATCAGGAAGATCAAGGCGGAGGGAGTCCCTGTGATCCTGATCGCTCCAGATTGGCCACGCCGCGCGTGGTTCGCAGAGTTGGTGCGTCTCGTCACCTACGTGCCCTGGCGCCTGCAAGATCTGCTCTCTCAGGCTCCGATTTGCCACCAGAACTCAGGGGCTCTGTGTTTAACAGTGTGGCCGTTGAATCCTGGATTCTGACCCAGGCTGGTTTCTCAAAACAGGTTGTTTCCACAATGGTCAGTGCTCGTAAGCCAGCGTCGGTACGCATCTATCATCGAATCTGGAAGACATTTTTTGCTTGGTGTGGGAATCGGGGTCTTCCCTCTCTCGTCTTCTCCATTCCCACCATTTTACAGTTCCTACAGGCCGGTCTGGACTCTGGCCTGGCGCTCAGCTCTCTCAAGGGTCAGATCTCTGCCCTATCGGTCTTATTCCAAAGGAAGATCGCGACTAGACTTCAGGTGAAGACCTTCATTCAGGGGGTTTCACACCTGGTACCCCCCTATCGCATGCCTTTAGAGCCTTGCGACCTCAACTTGGTACTGAGTGTCCTGCAAGAACCCCCTTTGAACCACTCCAGGACGTTTCGCTGACTTTCTTGTCCTGGAAGGTCGCCTTCCTTGTGGCAATCACGTCTATCCGGCGAGTCTCAGAGCTAGCCGCTCTGTCCTGTCGGGCGCCTTTCCTCGATTTCCATCAGGACAAGGTTGTCCTCAGGCCATCCCCAACATTTTTGCACAAGGTCATCTCGTCCTTCCATTTGAAAGAGGACATTGTTCTTTTTCGCTTTGTCCGGCTCCCGATCACAGGGTGGAAAGAGCTCTCCACACTCTGGATCTGGTCAGAGCTCTGGGAAGGCATGTCTCGAAGACGGCGTCATTCAGAAGGACGGATGCTTTGTTCGTGATCCCCGAGGGTCATAGGAAGGGTTTCGCTGCCTCAAAGGCCATGATAGCCAGATGGATTCGTTCCTCCATCCAAGAGGCCTACCGTGTCAGAGGCCAGCCCATTCCAGCAGGGATCAGAGCACACTCCACTCGAGTGGTGGGAGCTTCTTGGGCCATTTGACCTCAGGCGTCAGCGGAACAGGTCTGTAAGGCTGCGACTAGGTCCAGCCTGCATACGTTCTCAAAGCATAATATTCACTCTCAGGCTTCCGCGAATGCGGGTCTGGGCAGAAGAATTCTTCAAGCCGGAGTTGCACACATCTAGGCAGTTGTTACATGAAGCCTAATCTTTTATGTTGTTATCCCACCAAGGGACAGCTTTGGGACGCTCCATGGTCCTGTGTCCCCCAATGAGGCAAACGAGAAATAGGGATTTTTTGTGGGTACTCATCATAAAATCCTTTTCTCTGAGCCGCTCATTGGGGGACACAGCACCCACCCCTGTTAGCCTAATAGTTTGGCCTGTTCTTTGGGTTGCCATGTTGTACTCTTGTATGTTGTTAATGTCTTTCCTACTACTTTTGCACCGAACTGGGTCTCTTGGAGACAGCACGAGGGTGTATACTGCAGAGGAGGAGCTAACTTTTTTGTATTAACTTAGTGGCAGCCTCCTAGTGGCAGCCGCATAACACCCATGGTCCTGTGTCTCCCAATGAGTGGCTCGGAGATCAGGATTTTACGGTGAGTACACACAAAAATCCCTATTTTTGGCAGCCTTGCCACTCACTGCATAGGCAATAACAGTGTAGGAGATCCACTGTTTAATAATGGGAACAACAACGCATAGCCGGCTGATGGATCTCTAAGAATATTAAAGGCCGCCTGATACCCCTATAAAAATAGGCTTTGTGACTTTCAGAGTCCCTCCTTCATAAATGAAACAGGATGTGTCTGATAATGTCACATACGACATGGCCAGATAAGGTTGTAAAATGTTAAAATGACGTTTCCCAGTGAATGCATTTGTCTTGGTTGAAATCAAAAGTTGAAAAAAACATAAAAAACGCTACGTATGAACATATCCCAAGGTGTGGAGGAGCATTTTTGTTTTTGGTTATTTATTTTGCCTTATATACAAGTCATTACCCTAGAAAGGATGTTCCTTAAGATATTTCCCAGGAAAATCCATTTTGGTTTTGTTTTTGTATGTTTTATTGTGAGTCTGTAAAAGTGGCATAAGACTCTGACAACATTGCTCACAGCAGTGACCTAGGATTCAGAAATTCTTCCAGGGGTCTTCCCCATGATGTTCCCATGTCATTTGAGCACGGTTCCCATTGATTTCCGCAATTTCTAGACCCTCTAAAGACCGCCGGGGGGAGGGGGGCACCGGTAAAATGCTCTAGTTTCCCATAGACTTACGTTGGGCGTTTGATGCTCGGGTCGAGTACCTGAGCATTCCAATATGCTCGACCCGAGCATTTTAGTGCTCGCCCATCACTACAGGAGAGGTTTCTCACCTTCCAATAAATGGATATCTTTGTAAAAAAAAAAAATCCCTGCGTTCTGCTGATATAGACATCACACCCAAAGATAGGAACAGCATCTCTGGATTTAAGGAGGATACGTATATGAGAGTTTGCTTTTAACATGTGCAAGAAAAAAATCCCAGAAAGCCACTTTATTTTTATTGTTTTACTTTTCCTTTTACTCGCTCTTAAATTTTTTTCTCTTCCTTTTTTTTTTGTTTTCTTTTTCGCTTTTTTTATCCCTTTATCAACTAGTTTCTTTCTTTTCTCCTCACTGGACTGTTGCAGCCACAATATCTGTGACCTATAATAGCACATGATGCTTCTGTAACTGTTTAGCAGCGGCTTCTCCTCGTCATATGATTATCTGCAGCCGTCCTGTATTCTAGGGTCTGATGTACATTACACAGGCTTGTGCTGTGGTTAATACATAACTAGGGAGCAATATCCCTTCCCAGTCTGTTATCAGAGGTTGGTGTTTTGCACCAGGGTTGCTCTGTGACTTCCTCACTAACCACATGTGCAGATATGTCGGAGGACGAGGAGTCCATACCACTGCTTGTGCGCCAGCCTGTGAGTATTAGGGGCTACATATCGTGTGTCTATCCACCATGTATGCACATTACATTATCAGAACAGTTCTGTTATACATTCAAGAAGGGCTTCAGACATATGTTTTTGGTTGCTGTTTGCATGTATTTGCAATAGGAAGTTGAGTGATGCAAACATGTTTTCTTTCTATGCGATTTCAGTGTTGTCATTGTTATTTTTTTTCCCACCTCTTTACAGATTCTGTTTTTGGTGAATTTATTTGTAACAAACCCGATCCTACTATTATATAGATGACCATTGGGACAGTGAAATATTTGCCAGAAAGGTTTTGTTCTGTGCTGTAAGTGTAATCCAAGTTTGGAAAACACTTAATTTTTAAAACTAATTGTAAAACTAGATTGTTCTTGATGGTCATAGAACTGCTTGGTATTCAAAAGTAAGCGTGCAGTCGCACATGTACTCGTGTGCTTTACATTGCAGCCACAGCCTGCTTTTCCGTACTGTTGTTATCCATTGATGGTAAAGTCGTGCTAAGACCATGTTGCACCTTATAAAGTAATGCCAGGCAATATCATTGTACATTTCTAGACAAAAAATGTGTTTATTCATGTATGAAAATAGTTTTATACTAGTAATAACACAAGTATAACAACAGATTAATATAATATAGCGTTAGATGTTCCCTACAAGTTTTAAGGTCTGCCTGTAGCTTTGGATAAACATCTATATTTGTTATTACCAGTATAGGCTTAGAGATTTTCCATGCACAAAAAAGAACAACTGGCTTCCCCAATATTAAGTCTCCAAACTTGCCCCCGTTTTTGTTTTCTTGGTCAGTTATTGTGTACATCCTGAACCTCCTACCAGCTCTCCTTCTGTGCATCTACTGCAGACTACATTTCCCAGAAGGCAGTGGTCTCTGCCCCTACACCATGCTGCTCTCAGATGGGGTAGCAAAAACAAGGTGACTGATTCCCTTTAAACACTGAAGTCCAAATGTGCCACCTAGAGCAAAACTTTGTGTTTTAGCTGCAGTAAAATGTATTAAGTAGAATCATTCACCTTTTTTGCTTGGTAGCTCATCTGAGTGCAGCATAATGTAGGGACAGATACCCTGATTCCAGCAACGTATCTATCACTTACTGGGTTTCTAGCTGTAGTTTTTATATAATCCCTGTTTTAACTTCTGCACAGCTAACAGCTTTGTATAAACTTGTCCACACCACAGCTTTCTGCCTATGCACAGTGTACACAAAAAGCTGCCAATCGGTGGGGGCAGGGTGTTATGCAGAGCTCATTAATACAGGGGATTACATTGCTGCAGGTTCACTAGTCCTTTGTGATGCTTTGCCGGCCTTTACTGCAACTGGCTTCAGTTGTTGCTTGTTTGTGGCTCTTTCTGACTTACCGTAAGTTTTGTCTTAAGCATGTGAAATGCTGCTTGATGAGGATGAGATCGGGTGATTGTCTCTGCCGTTGCAGAATAGTCCCCTTCTTTGCCATAAAATAAGCTCCTGTGTTGCTTTCACGGTATGTTTTGGTTCATTGTCCATCTGTACTTTGAAGGGCTGTCCAATCAACCTTGCGG
>VIAB01029823.1:0-15400 GCA_009801035.1 Oophaga pumilio
AACGTGCAAACCACCCTTGGGGGTGAAGGGGTTAAAGAACAGAACCCTAGAATGTGATTGGAAATCTGATCAACGCTAATCTTTTCTAGTTATTAGTTTTTCAATAAGTTACTAAGTTGAGCTTATTAGGTTTAATATATGTATATTTAATCTAACATCCCCAATATATACAGTATATAAATGCACGTACAGTTCCTTGCAAACGTTTTACGCAAATATGAAGAAAGGCTGGAAATATAAGAATACTTTAAAAAACAGAAATGTTAATACTTTATTTTTAGCAACTGACAAAAATGCAAGGTGAATGAACGAATCGATGTGTCCGTTTACGCTGTGCTGTATGTCGTGGTCGTGTAAATAAATTTGATAGCCATCTCTGTTACATTCGGCGGTATGTACCCTGTGAGGAGACAGATTGTTATATCTTTTACGATTTTGAATGTATGCAGGAGACAGGCACACACATCCCAAATTACATTTATGCTACTATGCTGAGTGGTGATCAATCCTGGGAGTTTGAAGGTGATAGCTGCACGCACGACTTTTTACTGTTCTTTACCAGCGGGCAATTTTCAGGCTATACATTTATAGCACACTATGCAGGACGCTACGATTCTTACTTTATTGTTAAAGAACTGATTTTTGAAAAACTAGAGGTAAAGTTGATAACCCAAGGTGGCCGGCTCTTGTGTGTGATGGTGCCCGATTTATCTATAAAATTCATAGGTTCGCTAAATTTTATCCCCATGAAGCTCAGTAAACTACCTCAGGCCATGGGATTTTTTAGGCACTAAAGCTCATTTTCCACACTTTTTTAGTTCTCGAGAAAACCAAAACTATGTAGGGCCCTTACCCGATGTGAATTATTACGGTGTAGAGTACATGTCACCCGGCGAGAAGCTAGAGTTCATGGCATGGCAGGAGAATCAGAAACACACACTTTTTGACTTCAAGACCGAGCTAAAATCTTATTGCAAGCAGGGGCTAATTAAACTAAGACACAGTCAGCATACGACAGAGTGTTATCCAACGTCTCGCTGGAGAAATTGCTGAGATTTTACAACTTCATGATATACCAGGCGACGTGAAAATTAAAAAATATAGTGATGTAGTACAGAAATGCATGGCTCATGCTAAACATGATGTAACGGAACTATCAACTTTAAAGATCATTAGCACTCCTGAATCTGATCACCAACAATTGTTAAATTCAGAGCCTGATAAAAATACAACTGTTAATAAAATTGTAAGTCATGTAAATCAGCGATATAGAAAGAATGCAGAATTTTTACTACGCAGTATGTTACAGAACAGAGATATTACCTTGTGGAATGATAAAAATGAATTTACATTCAAAAGAATTGTAATTCCAGGCTCTAACATGTTGGATTTGGCACTTAACACATCGCAGAGTCGTGCCATGTCCGGCAGGAATCCACCTCAGGACTGGTATACGTTTATGCAGACTATGGCGGGCCTAAATCTGCCCTCCACTGTTGTGTGTAATTCCGTTACAAGAGAACAATTAGAGCGATTAAAAATAACAATGAATGAAACTGATGGAGCATCTAAGCCTCAAACTCTATTCACACCACGCCGTGCAATCCGTCCTTTACACGCCCCACCACTGGGTATCGCTCAAGGCCCATTGGGGCTTACAAAAGAGTAACATCGATACTACAAGCCATGTGGCTCACTATGTAGCGTTCATCAATTGTATCGCTATAAATTATTTTGTAAGAAATATTATGTTTTCATTTATATGATTGTACTGAACAAGATTTGTTTAATTGCGATGTATTGTGGAGTTCAGGAAATGTGGTGTAACTGATTGAATCTAACTGAACAATGGAATTTATTCACACGTCTTTATAACATATAATTGATTTTGTTCAATAAACATAACATTTATCTGAAAAAGGTGTCTCGTTCTTTATTTTACAAAGATCAGTACTGTTTATCGTATCAAACTGTCAATAAATGAGAATAAATATTATTGGGACTATAAATAATAGGCCCTATATAAATAATAGGTACAATGATCCTGTCATCACTACTATTATATAAAATCACAGGCTGCTAGTACAGGAATTCCATTCAGAAGCAATACCTTCTGCCTATCTCGGCTAGAAAAAACAGATATCTGATTTATTACACCATTTGTAACATCCCAGATGTGAAAACGCACGTCATATATCCCATTTCAAGCAGAGTAGCTCAGAATTCCATTCATCTCCTCATTTTCGCCTATGTGATATTTGATCAAACTTTGCATTTCATATAAAATGCTGCAGAAACATAGGCTCATATGTCCTAGGTAACAAATAGCAGATAAGAGTAGTTACACTGGTAAATTCCTATCAAATGCTGCAGAAACACACACTCATTTTGGGCTATGGGACCCTCATGATCCCCTAGATGTCCATTTTGTTGCCATAAGAAATATTATGTTTTCATTGATATGATTGTACTGAAAAAGATTTGTTTAATTGCGATGTATTGTGGAGTTCCGGAAATGTGATGTAACTGATTGAATCTAATTGAACAATGGAATTTATTCACACGTCTTTATAACATATAATTGATTTTGTTCAATAAACATAACATTTATCTGCAAAAGGTCTCGTTCTTTATATTACAAAGATCAGTACTGTTTATCGTATCAAATTGTCAATAAATGAAAATAAATATTATTGGGACTATAAATAATAGACCCTATATAAATAATAGGTACAATGAAACAATTCTGATTAACGTATCAGATGGCTTATAAAAGAGCTATTGCACTTTTTTTTTCGCATGATATCTATTTAATACACTTTGATATCACTTTGGTATCAATTTGCTATCTAATTGCTAGAATAGTGCCAGTAACCAATTTAATACACTTTTGATACGCTATGCTATCCACATGATATCTATTTAATACACTTTGATTTCACTTTGATATCAATTTGTTACCAATTTGTGGGTATCGTGTCAGTAATCAATTTACTACACTTTGAGACACTGGGATATCCGTATGATATCTATTTAACACGCTTTAATGCGCTACTTTGATATCAATTTGTTGTGAATTTGTTATCAAATTGCTGGAATCGTGTCAGTAATCAATTTAATACACCTTGATTCGCCACAATATTCATATGGTAACTATTCAAAATAACAGATAAGAGTAGATACACTGGTAGGCTAAAAAGTTTGTCTTTCACATACATGAATATAAAATGAGATGCCTACTATCATATAATATTGAGCATTACAGTATTCAATACACTTTTGATACACTATGCTATCCGCATGATATCTATTTAATACATAATTGATCAAACTTTGCATTTCATATAAAATGCTGCAGAAACATAGGCTCATTTGCCCTGGGTAACAAATAGAAGATAAATAGACCATTTCCAGACAGTGACAGCTGCGTGACCTTGTATGCTCATTATGTCTCACATATTCACATATGTCTCTGAAATCACTGCAGGCTATTTCTTGCTAGCCTATAACATACATGAAAGTATCTATTTATTTATTACAATAGAATCTTTTAAACTTTTACAATACCGCATTGGCCATATACATAATATGCCCGTACTGTACAATGAGCCGGGAGTTATAAGTCTCATATAAAATCACAATTTTAAACATGTCCCAACATGTCTCTCAAAGATGTGTCTATCACCGTCTCCTTCAGAAACATAGCCCACTATCTATGGCAGTTAGAAAAGCAACTATCTGTCTAATTACTATGCCCCCAATAAACACTACCATTTGTCGCAGCTCGTCTCTGAAAACACGTGTGCTGTATCCCATTTCAAGAAAAAAAAATTCACTGCTTTTACATTCTACTGAAACACAGCAACAGATTACTAATATAAGCTTAAAATACTTCTAGCATTCTCTGAGCTAAATAATGTGTGATTCATATAAAATCACAATTTTAAACATGTCCCAACATGTCTCTCAAAGATGTGTCTATCACCGGTATCTATTTATTTATTACAATAGAATCTTTTAAACTTTTACAATAATGCATTTGCCATATACATAATATGCCCGTACAATGAGACGTGAGTTATAAGTCTCATGTAAAATCACAATCTTTAGTGAGGGTGATTATGAAATAGTCATTACTATAAAATCTTTTAAAAATCAGATCTAGCAAATAGATTAGAATTTTATAAGACTTCTAGCAAATAAATATATATAAAGTCTGAATAAAATTTGGGGAATATATAATCAAGAATCAGTTTGATAGAGCTGCTTCTTCCCCAGATTCCCCAGCCTGATCAAATCCACAAGAAGCCTGATAAAATGATAGGGGGCGTGACCACCTGTCAAATTGAGTTTGACGAATGGTGGGTCTTCTATACTACTGACATTGTTCTTTTTGCCCTTTCCACCATACTTCCAAGCAACTACATATAGGAGGAGTTACACATAAGGTACGAGATTATATTTTGTGCCGTACATGTTATACGATGTATGTTATATTCTGCCCCTGCAGATATTACTATATTGGTAGAATTATCTGACCCCTCTTTGTTCGATTTTGTGAGCATTTCAGTTCCATACAGTCAGGAAAGGGGGCCCTTAGGTTAATCATATAAGAGAATGTCATGCCGGTAATCCTGAGGTTTTACGCTTTGCTGGGATCGAGAGAGTTAAATTACCTGTCCAGTGAGGGGATCTTCACAAACTGCTACTTAGAAGAGAAACCAAGGTGGTTCCTGTGCACACGAGCACAAGGTGCGGCAGGATTTAATGATAAGGTTGATATGTCGTTTTTTTGTGACCGCAAATAAGTTTTTTTTATTGTGTTTTGAAGAGATTTCATGTAACTGTTTGTATAGTTGTTCGTCTAGAATAAGTGGGTGGATTGGGGCCTCCATTGGCCAGGATGACGTCAGAAGTGGGGAGGCTCTGTACCCGTTGCTTGGATATGGGTCTTGTCACTTCCTTTCCACCTAGGACCAGTAGAAGCGCATACCAGCTCGAAATGGCCGTTGACTGATGTGTCTCCGCACAGAACTCTCTGTGTCTTTTTTTAAAAAATGTGAATCCGAATAAAGGACATTTTACTGAGACGATGAGAGCCACCCTCATTTTTCCCTTGGACATAGGCAATTCCTAGGATATCTTTTTGTATCCTTTTTCTGTTTTATACTTTTCAACTACATTTTCCCGCAGATCCATTGACAATTCTGTTGCTTTCCCCATGACTCACAATCCAGAAACGTCAGTTTCAAGATGCAAGAGTCTGTCTGGATCCTAAAAATTCTCTCAGCTTTTATTCACACACACTGATTACAAGCAAACAGGTCACAGGTGAGGATGTTACCTTTAGTAGCCATTCAAACCCACATATGTCAACTACTGTGCATGTTATCAGGCCAAAATCACCAGGGTATGTGAACTTTTGATCGGGGTCATTTGGATGTTTTGGGTTATCATTATGATTTAAAAAGAGAAAACACAGTAGTTTGACAATAAATGGCTTCACCCAACCACTTACCATGAGTGGAGAAAAAGTTTTGGTGTTATCATTCATATTCTCTGAAAACAGGCCAAGAAAGCAAAAATTCTGCCGGGGTATGTAAATTTTTGAGCACAACTGTATGTTGGTCACCAAGGCTACCAAAAAATGTAAATTGTCCCCAGAATTTTTTAGACTTGATTTCTATGGAAAATTGTTGCATAATCATAAGTGTAATGCAGAAAATGCTTATTGCCTGCAGTCAAAGTTAAGGATCATTGAAGCATAATGCATACTATATTATTAATAAATCGGTTGTCCAGTGCAGCTCGTTTCCACAGTGAAGGTGAGTGGTGGCCATGATGTTATGAACCCACATGCCTGCCAATAACATACAAACATTGGCAGAGGTCATGCACGTGTTCTATTCTACTGAACAGGACATGTGTGCGATACTTGTTGATCATGCACGCTCCTTGGCAGGTATAATAGAAGGAGAAAGACTGGCACACTGTCCTTTTAAAAGAATTGTTTGATTGAGGAAGGGACTCATGGTCCAGACTTAGAGGTAGGAAACTTAGCATCACGAAAGAAAATGAGACTATAGTTCTTGCTGCTGTGTAAATTTATTTTGATCTGGCAAGGAGTCAAAAAGAGATGAGGTCCAACGTTTTGACCAGGAGCGGTCTTTGTCTAGGACATCTGTTGCTGTGGGCTTACACCCTGCTTGCCAGATTTCCTGATTCCCGGCTCCTACTCCACACAATTCCTCTTTAATATGAAAAATATCTTACGT
Source organism: Oophaga pumilio (assembly GCA_009801035.1). NCBI lineage: Eukaryota > Metazoa > Chordata > Amphibia > Anura > Dendrobatidae > Oophaga > Oophaga pumilio. The sequence continues at coordinate 6,276 of VIAB01029823.1, forward strand.
TTTACGTTATTGCTCTACTAGATTTTGCCTACCTGCACCAGCAACAGATGCCCCTGGCAAAGACAGCTCCCAGTCAAAACATTGGACCACTGTTTTTGACTCCATGCTGGGTCAAAATAAATTTACACTGCAGCAAGTCTCATTTCCTCGGCAGTTATATGGAGTGATGACGTGCATAGTTCACCTTAAATGCAGAAGTAGATAGTGCCAGACAACCCCTTTGAATTGAATTTATATATGTAGTAATCTCCTACATCCCCTTTTATTAGCAGCTGCAGAATAGTGAAGATGTAAATGCAATTGTCAGTCTGTTGTTAACGCTGCTGTCCTTCAGTTTACAGTCTGGTGTTAACTCTCTTCTATGTTGCATTGTTTAGTTTTCATTAATTTCAAGAAATATAATTTGAGCTCTAAATGTTTAGTTCTGCTTTTATACATTAAAGTGATTGATAAGTCTGCAGTCACTGTACGTGATTCCTCGGTGTTGCCAACGAGAGCTGGCAGTCACGTGATTACAATTTACATATATTTAGTCACATGCATACTATACATGATCGACCCTTTCCAACTGGAGGGTATTTGTACACCTTAAGTATTTGCTTAACACCTTTGTGCATCAAAAATATGCTTCTTTCCTTCATAAAAAAACATACATTTTTACTTTTGTTATTTACGCATTTTTTCATGTTTATTAGAATGGGTGTAAAACACTGAAAGAATTTGCTGCAGATGTGTAAGTGCTTCATATTTGCAAGTAAAATATAAGCAACATGTGCAGGAGATTTCATAAGGCTCACTTACTTTATGCGGCATTTTTTGTGTGACAAAAACGCACAGAAAAAATAGATTATTAGCAGCAATAATGCAACGTTTTAACATACCCATAATGTCACCTATAATTTGTACAATTCAATTGAAAAGTAAAGTGAAATCTAAAAGAAACACAAATAACTAAAATAATGTGGGTGCTCTTGTCCGCTGTCTCGGCTGTCTTGCAAAAGACCGCATGGATCAGGGCTCAAGTCACTAAACGCCCACACTCCTATTCTGTGGGCAGAATACTACTCAGTCAACACGGTTGAGGGTAAAACAGTGAGCCAATACTTTGAGTCACCAACAGACAATAACATATAGAACAGTCCCAGCAAGTACATTAGATGGTGCAAATTACAGAGTCTCACCTTTCTGCTGGCTCGTTGAGTTTAGAGCAGCTGCGAAAAGCAGTACGGCGCATGCGCACTACTTCTTTTTGGCATTGCCCGCAGTTGTTCAAAGCATACTGCGCACGCGCGAGGTACCATTTAAATGCGCACGCGTGCAATACCATGTCAGTGCTCATGTGCGAGATCTGTACGCGATCTGCGATATTCATGGCAAATATTGCGTACAGCAGCCGAGGAGGGGTGGAGTGAGGGAACAGAGACAACGCCCATCGGACCGGACCAAACTGAGTAACATACAGCACGGGCGAAAAAAAAAGTATTTATGGGTGATACATGAGGCGTCAGGGGGTTTCAGAAGTAGTTGCGGAATGCATAGCTGACACTCAATTGAGTGATATTTTTCCATCATACATGACAGCACCACGAGCGAGGGGATCCGCCCTTCAAGGACAGAAAACCTTACAAGATAAAAGGGGCGGCTCCTCTCTCCGCATCAGTTGGTTTCCTGTCCTTGATGGGGAACCCTCAAGATAGAAGATCTTGAAGATAGAAGAGGATGCCTGGGTCGAATAAATTTTGGCAGCCATTGGTCTGCTACATCCGTCACCAGGTGCCGGTAGTCGCCTCAGGGGCCATGTTTCACCTTGTCCCCCACTGAGCGAAGCATGGCCACAGCCCTTGAGGCAAATGCCCGGGTGAAGTTTGCAGCCTCGGAGGCCACATTTGTGTACCCTCCCTGATGCCTACAAACCCGCAAGATGTATGGGGTCATCGGAGGCCACATTCAATGTACCCTCCCTGTCGACAGTGGGTGGCCATGCAGCCTGAGGCACATCGGTGCCCAGGCAGAATTAAAGCTCCTCGGAGGCCACATTTGTGTCCCTCCCTGTTGAATGAAAGAGCCTGACACCGTGGACTGCCCTGGAGAAGAGTACCTGCAACAGTGGTGGCCAGGGCGGCATTGATGCTTCCTCCTGAGACTAGGTCTATGTGGGGCCACAGGTATGAGGGCGGAAGCAGCGGGTGTCATGGCGTTGGTGGTGTGGGAATGCCGGAACAGGTAAGAAGCGGGCCCACACGGAAGTGAAAGCCGGGTGGGCGCAGTGGGCGTGTACACCCGGGGGCACCGACAGCTGCCGGGTGCGTGAGAAAGGGAGCGCTTACTGGTAGCAGTCGGGCGCGCTCCGGAGGTGGAAGCTGGGTATGCACTAGGGCCGGGTACAGAGCACGCACTTTTAGTGGTTGCTGGGTGCGCGCGCGCGTTCCTCAGCTGGGTGTGCGCAAGGTGCACGGACACCGGATAGAATAGCGCGCACCGGATGTGGTTGCCGGGTGCGCACACATGAGCGGGTACAGAGCGCATGCATGGGCAGGAAGCGCAAGCGGCCGGCAGGTGCAGGATCAACCAGGTGATCAATTAAAAAAAAAAAGGGAAAAGCTGTTATTTAAAGGCAGGGCTGCTGTGCATTATCAGCCATTCCAGGTTGCAGGTGACTGCTCTCGTCAGGGGCAGCTTGTAGGATGGAGTGCTTTTCACCAGAGCATTTACAGCCGCACCAGGAGGTGCAGGTGAGGCAATCTCGCTCAAGTGAGAAGAGCCAGATGCGCAGCAGCAGCAGTGGAAGCTGCTCGGGCAGCGTGCGGGCGGATCATCATGTCAATGAGGGGTCCATAGTCTCGCTGGGAGACATTGAAAAGGCCAGTCAGCCTCCAGATCCGGTCCCCGTCCTTTGAAGCGTTCGAGTGGTGAGTGAGCTTCGAGAAAGTCCAGCATGCTAATGTCTGTTCTCTTTCTCTCTCTTGTCTCCAACTCTCCCCTCTTTTACATACATTGGTGGGGTGGAGTATAGGGGCTCCCTAAGAAGAGTAAATCAAAATCTAAAAATAAGGAATGTCGCTTATGCAAAAGTCCCTTAGGAGCGTCCTGGAATAAGAGATTTTGTCAGGACTGTATTGATAAGACAGTGGCGTAGGAGACGCCCTCCTTTGCTGAGAACCTGAGATCATTAATTCAGGCAGAGGTCTGTAAGTCCGTAAAAGCGTTACAGACAACAGACGCAGATAGTAAATCTAGGGACAGATCAAGCCCCTCAGTGGTGTCTCAAGAGGACTTCTCGGGATCAGAGGAAGACTTCCGATAGGTCACGTTACTCAGAGAGTAGCTCTGATGAGGAAGATACATTCCCAATGGAAGCTACAAGACAGGCTTATAAAGGCTGTCCGTTCTACCATGGGGATGGTAGATGAAAAGGCAAAAAAGACAGCCCAGGAACTCATGTTCGGTGGCTTGCAAAAGAAAAAACGGAGATCCTTCCCTATTAACAAACAGGTGCAAGGACTCATTAGAAGGGAATGGGAAAGATCAGAGAAGAAGTCCCAGATAGTCAACTCCCTAAGGAGAAGGTACCCCTTTGATGAAGAGGCATCCTCATCCTGGGATAGGGCTCCAAAGTTTGACGCAGCAGTCTCAAAGGTCGCTAGAAAGTCCTCCCTGCCCTTTGAGGATTTAGGATCCCTGAAAGAACCTCTGGACAGAAAGACAGATAATTGTCTAAAAACGGCCTGGGTGGCCTCGGTAGGGGCACTAAGGCCAGCCATTGTGGCCACTTGTGTGGCTATATCCCTAAAAATATGGGTGAATAACCTGGAGAATAAGCTACAGCAAAGAGTCCCCAGGGAGACTATCCTAGAAGCATTACCGGCCATAAGAGTAGCGGCAGTATTTCTAGCTGAGGCTTCAGCAGATTCAGCAAGACTAGCAGCAAAATCAGCAGCATTGGCCAATGTGGGACGCCGTGCGGTATGGCTTAAATGCGGCCGGGGGACACACAGGCAAAGATGAAACTTTGCTCTCTGCCGTGTGATGGAAATTTCTTGTTTGGACCTGCATTAGACGAGGTGTTGGAAAAAGCCGGCGATAAGAAGAAAAATTTCCCAAAACAGCCATTTCAGGCCTTTTGGCGCTCCTTTCAGAAGGGCCGGAAGTTCAGAAGGCAGCGGTACAGGGATCGAGACAGAAACAACTTTGACAAGCGATCCAGAGGAGAGAGAGGCTTCTACTTTGGCAAGCCCTCCAAAGACACCAAGAAACCCTCCAAGTGACGGTCCTTCTCAGGTGGGAGGAAGGCTCTCACTTCCACCCAGCCTGGGAGAGCATCTCATCCAGCGCTTGGATCCGGCACATCGTGTGATCCAGCCTGGAGTTATGGTTCCACCACTTGCCACCAAGAAGATACATGCAGACTCTAGTACAGTCCTCACAAGAAAAGCAAAACAGTCTGGAGGGGGAGGTAATATCGCTTCAAGACACACATGTCCTGGGAGTAGTTCCGGTGGAAGAAAAAAACAAAGGTTTTTACTCTCCCCTATTTCTTAAAAAAACAAAAAACGGACAACTCAGTGAGGACAATTCTAAATCTGAAAGGCCTCAACAGGTATCTGATAATTCCGCCATTCGAGATGGAGACGATAAGATCGGCAGTGACACTCCTCTTTCCGCAGTGCTACAAGGCAGTCCTGGACCTCAAGGACGCTTATTATCACGTCCCTATCTGGCAACAAGATTGCAAATATCTCAGGGTACCAGTCCAAATAAGGGTCACAGTTACGTCACTTTCAGTACAGGGCTCTGCCCTTTTGGAATAGCGATAGCCCCACGAGTTTTTACAAAGTTGATTGCAGTGGTCACAGCGCATCTCAGAGAAAAAAATACTCTGATAATACCGTATCTGGACGGTTTCTTGATAGTGGGAAGAAGTTTTCTTCACTGTCAAGAATAAGTCAGAATAGTGATGGAAACACTAAAGACGCTGGGATGGCAGCTGAACCTCAAAAAATCCAAGCTGGAACCAGCAATGATCCAGAACTTCTTGGGCCCAACGGTGGACTCGGTGGCGCAGGAGTGTTGCCTCCCAGAGGAGAAAGAGGAAAAAAAAATCAAACAATTAATTATAACAATGATAAAAAAGCCGGAAATGACTCTAAGAAGGGCCATGTCAGTGTTGGGGTCTCTAACCTCTTGCATACCAGCAGTGAAATGGGCCCAGTTCCATCCGAGAGAACTGCAATGGTGTGTGCTGCAGAACGACCTGGAACTTCAGGGACAGTTAGAGTGGAAGCTCAACCGTCCCGTACTCTGTACTCCAGTCACTCAGGTGGTGGTTGCAGATAGAGTCATCTCCGAGAGAAGTACCCTGGACATACATAGCCTCCAAGGTAGTCACAACGGATGCCAGTCCTTGGGAGTGGGGAGCTCACCTAGACACACTGGCGCCAGGATCCCTGGGACTAGGAGGAAAGAAATCTATCCTCAAACGATTGGGAGTTTCTAGCAATCGAAAAAGCGCTAACTAGCTTACTACTGCACTTAACAGAACATGACGTGAGAGTCCTATTGAACAACCGAACAGCGGTCGCATATGTAAACCACCAGGGGGGCACCCGTTCTCGGTCATTGATGCAGATAACAAAGAGGGTCATGACTCTGGCAGAACACCATTTCCTCTCATTGTCAGCCCTGCATATTCGAGGTGTAGACAACCTTGAAGGCAAAATATTTTTGCACAGGAACTACTTGAGGCAAGGAGAATGGTCACTAAAAGAGTCCATTTTTCAACAGATAGTGCACATGTGTGGAAGACCCAGTATAGATCTCTTTGCCTCAAAAGCCAACAAGAAGGTTCAGAAATTCTGTTCCCTAAGTCCAGCAGACAGGCCATTGGCAGTAGACGCCTTCAGGATAGAGTGGACATCAGGACTCCTGTACGCCTTCCCACCGATATGCCTTATACCAGCAGTTCTGAGGAAGATCAGTGAGGACAAGACCAGGGTGATTGTGATAGCCCCCTTCTGGCCAAAGAGGCCATGGTTCTACTGGCTGAGAGTGATATCAGTAATAGATCCGTGGGTACTCCCAGAAGACCAGGACCTTCTAACACAGGGTCCCTTCAGTCACCCTCAGAAGTCCGGGTTGCATTTGACAGCCTGGAATTTGAAAGGTTATTGTTAGAAAAAAAGGGGTTCTCAGCTGGGTTAATATCTACTTTACTCAGTAGCAGAAAGCCAGTGACTACCAGGATTTATGGGAGGATATGGAGAAAATTCTTATCTGTCTCAGGGCCAATACTCGAAGGGGAGGTCCCGATAGTGGCGATACTGGAGTTCCTGCAGAAGGGTTTAGAGCTGGTGTTAGCTGTCAGTACCCTCAAAGTGTACGTCTCAGCCCTGGCAGCATTATTCAACTGCGACCTGGCAAAAAATAGGTGGGTTGCCAGATTTATCCAGGCCTGTAGTAGGGCTGACTCTGTCCCATCCCCTACTCTTCCACCACTAAATTTAGTTTTCTCAGCTTTGACAGAAAGCCCCTTTGAGCCATTAAACACAATGTCAGATAAGATACTAACATTAAAAAACAGCTTTATAAGGGCCGCGACACACCAGCGATCCCGACAACGATATGCACTTGTCAGGATCGCTGGTGTGTCGCTACATGATCGCTGCTGAGCTGCCAAACGGGCAGCTCAGACAGCGATCAGGACAGCGACATTGCGGGTAACGTCGCTTAGTTACCTGCAGTGTACCTGCAGTGTACGTTGGATACTAGCCCGCTGGTGCAGGGAGCTGGTAACCAAGGTACACATCGGGTTTCCAGGCGCTGCGCGGCGCCTGGTAACCCGATGTGTACCTTGGTTACCTGCTCCCCTGCAGCAGCGCGCTGGTATCCAACGTACACATCGGGTTTCCAGGCGCCTGGAAACCCGATGTGTACCTTGGTTACCAGCTGATCACTGGTCTCCTGCCTGTCACACGCAGCGATGCGTGCTGGCCAGCGGGAGACCAGCGATCAAAAAAATGTCCAGGACATTCAGCGACGATCAGCAATACCTGGCAGGGGGGCTGATCGTCGCTGAATGTCACACACAGCGATATCGCTGGGGAGATCGCTGTTGCGTCACAAAACTAGTGACTCAGCAGCGATCTCGCTAGCGAGATCGCTGTGTGTGACGGGGGCTTTAGTGGCGCTCACGTCGGTCCGTAGGATTGTGGATTTACGTGCGTTATCAGCTGACCCTCCCTACAACCAGGTCATGGACGATAGAGTTGTGTTAAAGTTAGATCTGGCATATCTCCCCAAAGTGGTGTCAAAATTACATAGGGCTCAGGAGATAATTTTACCATCCTTTTGTGCTAACCCTAGTAACAAGAAGGAGGAGAGGCTTCACTGCCTAGATGTTAGGAGATGTATCCTGCAATATTTAGAGGTGACAATACCTTGGAGAAAGCAGAGGGCTTTATTTGTTTCATTCCAGGGGTCAAGAAAGGGCCTTAAAGCCTCTAAACAGACTATAGCTAGATGGATGAGAGGCCATTATGCTATCATATAGTAGTGCAGGCAGGGCTGTTCCAGAGGGTCTAAAAGCCCACTCCACGAGAGCCATGGCGACGTCTTGGGCAGAGAGAGCAGATGCCACCATCGACCAAATCTGTATGGCGGCCACTTGGTCCTCTCCGTCAACCTTTTTCAAACATTATAGGCTAGACCTATCTGCTACCTCTGATCTCACATTTGGGAGAAGAGTGTTACAAGCAGTGATCCCTCCCTAAAGAGACTACAAATCTCTGTAACTCTCTCGTGGTGCCGTCATGTATGATGGAAAAACACGGGTATTACATACCTGGTAATGTGTTTTTTCATGAGACATGACGGCACCCTTCTATTCCCTCTCTTTTGATCACGTCATTAGTTGGGTGCATTATTAGCATTATACACTCCCTTGGGTGTTGGTGATTAGTATTATTAAGGATATATTATTTATATGTACACTAACCTGCGGAGTTCCTCTCGTGCTCTGTAAAACAACTGATGCGGAGAAAGGAGCCGCCCCTTTTATCTTGAAGGTTTCCTGTCCTTGAAGGGCGGATCCCCTCTCTCGTGGTGCCGTCATGTCTCATGAAAAAACACATTACCAGGTATGTAATACCCGTGTTTTTAGCTGATAGGCCAAAAATGTGGTGACAGGTTCCCTTTAACAAATTCTTAAAAATTAGAAAGGATTGGTTTGTGTTTGCGAAAACAAATGTAGTAATGTTTTGCTTTCATCCTTTTAAGAACTCTCGCTGCAGGCATTCCTGAGTATGGCTGTTCTATAAGCCTTGACAAGACCGTTGTGAATTTCCCTATTGATGACATTCCAGAGTGCACTACAGTAGAGCAGTTACAGGCCCGTTCCTTGTTCCGCTGGTGTGGCCTATTACTTGACACACACACTTTGGAAGTTTTCTGTGATTATTCCAGGTAAAATGATTAATACATTGCATTATAATCCTGTTTTATACTTAGCACCTTTAACCCTTTCACTGCCACAGTATGTTTGTTTTATATTTTGTGCCCCTGGTAGCCAGGACAATTTTTTAACACTTTTAAACTCCCATACCTATATATTTTCTGAAAGTAGTCACTTGGCTCATTGTCACAATAGGACTTGTCACTTCATATACACTGTCACCTTGCATTATTGATGTTAGTGTCTAAAACTTAGACCCAAAAAGAAAATTAGATATTTAATTGGAGCACTCACCCGATCCTTGTTGATGCGTTACTTTATTCCGTGGTTAGTATAACATCAAATAACATTAAAGTGCGGTGTACAGGTGGCAGGGAAGTTATGCAGGTGAAAGAGCCTGATGGACTGCAGCCATTTCGTGCCTTCTCAGCACTTCTTCGGGTCCATGGGTGGTGAGTGCTCCAATTCTTTATTAACTTTTGTATTCACTTTTACAAATACACTGTGTGAATGAACCACCCTGAAGAGATCCTAAAAATGCATAGTAGGTGTTTGTCTAATAGACATTGCAAAGCTATAGTACTGGTGCCTGGATCTTGTTTGTAAAGAAAATTAGATATGCCACTCATCCTTAACTTGGTGTAGCTATATTCATAAGGGGTTAATTAAGGGTGGGGGT
>VIAB01029824.1:23092-34139 GCA_009801035.1 Oophaga pumilio
TTTGTATTTTTTTTCTGACAAAGAAAAATAGTCAAAATTAAAAATAAAAAAAAGTGCTTTCAGACCTCAAATAATGCAAAGAAAACAAATTCAGAATAATTTAGAAACAACAATACTACTGCTTTAACTCAGGAAGAGTTCTAAAATCAATATTTTGTGGAATAACCATGATTTTTAAAAACAGCTTTTATGCGTCTTGGCATGCTTGCCACCAGTCTTTCACACTACTTCTGGCGCAAAAATTTAAGCAGTTCTTCTTTGCTTGATGGCTTGTGACTATCCATCATCCTCTTGATTACATTCCAGAGGTTTTCAATGGGGTTCAGGTCTGGAGAATGGGCTGCCCATGACAGGGTTTTGATGTGGTGGTACCTTAATTTTTGCCAGAGCTGTAGCTGCCTTACCACTTTCACTGTAGGGCGGCATAAATAAATAAATAAAGTTCTTAGAGGTAAGGTTTCTCCTTGTAGGTCAATAGCCCGAAACACTGTGTCTGCAAATTGAGATTCTGATTTGGCTTTTATCCTTAGTTATATTGCAAAGCTCGTTAAAGGGTTGATTGTGACTTGTAGGATCGCTACTTCCAACAGGTGGCGCTATAGAGTTCAAGTCCTCTTTTTCTCTGAAGAGGCAATTTGCATATTAAATAAATAAATAAACTCCTTAACCATTTCACCATGAAAAATGTTTTTACCTTACTGACCAGGCCAAATTTTACAATGCTGACCACTGTCACTTTATGTGGTAAAAACTCTGGAACGCTTCAACGGATCCCAATGTTTCAGAGAGTGTTTTCTCGTGATATATTGTACCTCATGATAGTGGTAAAACTGATTCAATATGACATGCTTTTATTTGTGAAAATATCGGAAATTTATCAAAAATGTTTAATTTTTATGCCCTTAAATCAGAGAGTCACATTCAAGAAGTTTATTGACTTTTGGAAAGTGGAAGGAAAAAAAAATAATATTTAACTTTTTTCACAAAAATTGTATTTTAGCCCCTGATATTCCTAAAACAATGGAAACTGCGGACAAGTGACACCATTTTGGAAACTAGACTCATCAGAGAATTTATCTAGATGTGTGGTGAGCAGGGTGAACCCCCTGTGCTTCACAAAATTTTCTAACATTGAGCCATGAAAATAAAAACTCACATTTTTCCCACAAAAATATTTTTAGCCCCAAATTTTGCCTTTTGATTCTCCATATGTAAGGGAAAAATGCTGTTTTGACGCACAGCAGGGCTCGGAAGGGAAAGAGCCACATTTGACTTTTTGAATGCAAAATTTGTTGAAATAATTAGCGGACGCCATGTCGCATTTGGAGAGCCCTAATGTGCCTAAACAAAGGAAACCGCTCACAAGTAACACCATTTTGGAAACTATACCCCTCAGGGAACTTATCTAGAGGTGTGGTGAGTACCTCCAAGTGCTTAACCGAAGTTTATAAAGTTGAACTTTGAAAATAATAATAAAAAAAAAACAGATGGTGTCAGCTTACCCCAATGTCCACTGAAGTATATAACATGACTTCAATCCTCGCACGGATGTGGCTGAGCAACCAGAATGCAGGGAAAAAAAGGGAAAATATCCAGCATAGAATGAAATGGTTAAAAAAAAAACCTTTTAATGTTAATGATTAAAAATAAAGCAGCAATATCTAAGCAGTACAGACAGGGGCGTACATAGAAATCATGGGGCCCCATAGCAAAAGTCTGAATGGGGCCCCCCTAAAAAAAAAAACAGGTGTTCTTAACTCCACACACACACACACCTGCAGTGCATGCAGGGCCCCCTACACCCTCCACAGTGCGTGCAGCCGGGCCCCCCTCCCTAAGGTGCAAAGTGCAGTCAGAGCCATTGTAAATGTAAAGTGCCAGCACAGTGAGGGGACACATTCAACAAAAAAATCCACCCCATACCCCAGCCAGCAGGGCTCACCTTCTTGTGTAGTGTATCTCTCCCTGAGTGAAATTTATGAATGTTTTCTGCTTCCTGTGATGCAGGTGTCTCTGGCTGCAGGCTGGCTTTCTTATGCAAATGCAGCCAGAGACTTAAGCCAACTGCTGACAAGGAGACAACAAGGAAAGGGGACCTTCAAGGGGGTTTACAGTGTCCGGCCGTCGCTTATATTTAATTAAAGGAGATAGTACTGTGTCAGCACAGCACAGCTGCCAAACGACAGCGGCCGTCGTGGGCCCCCTCACCTGTCTGGGCCCCATAGCTGCTGCTTAGTCTGCTCTATTCACGGAACGCCACTGAGTACAGATCCACATAAGTAAGATAGAGCAGATCTCTCATTTCATTCTACGCTGGATATTTTCCCTTTTTTTCCTTGAAAATAAAAAATCAAATTTTTCACACAAAAATGTTTTTTAGCCCCAAATTTAGCATTTTTCCAAGGGTAATAAGAAAAAATGGACCCCAAAATTTGTTGTGCAATAAGTTACCCCATTTTACAAACTACGCCCTCAAGTAATTAATTTACAGGTGCAGGGATCATATTGACATCACAGGTGTGTCACAGAATGTTATACCATTGGACAGTGAAAAAAAAATAATTAAATTTTTACCACTAAAATTTAGTTTTAAACCCAGGTTTCACATTTTTACACTGGGAAATGGGTAAGAATGGCACTAAAATGTGTCTCACAATAAAATACAATACAATACTGATTAGCCAAATGGCGAGACTTGGGGGGGACGGAATGCTATTTTCCTCCTGGAGAACAGAGCCCCTAAGTGCTAGAAGAGCAGAATCACCTATCAAGTTACCCCATTGTTAAATGATACCCATTTTGGAATTAAGCACCAGATATGACGATTTTGACTCCATGGATGTTTTCCAGAAAGCATGCAGCAGTGGATGTCGCTGAGTGAAAATTGTAAACTGCCATTGTAGTGCGCAGTACATTGCAGTCACCAGTGCGTTGTAGTGCCCAGTATGTTGTGTGTTATGTTTCGGTAGCTGAGGAGTGCAGGTAAAAAAGGCAATACACCAGAGCAGTTGGAATCTATGAGATTGCAGTACCCTGACTAACCACCACAGCTAGAGGCAGCCGTGGAGCGTTCCTACGTTGGTCCTAGACGCCTCGTCACAGCCTGAGAAACTAACTACACCTAAAGATAGAAAGAGGAAAGCTATCTGCCCCGGAGCAGATCCCCAAAGAACATAGAAAGCCCCCAAACATGTAATGGCGGTTAGACAAGAAGAAATACTGACACAGACAGAAAATAGTATGAGCAAACGTTGGGGCCCAAACAACCTAAATAGAAAAGGATAGGAAGGGCACTTACTGCAATCCCAAAAAACCCTGAAAAGCACCAACTCTACTAATTTCAAAAACACCTGAGATCACATGACCTCTACCACCTAAATTAGTTCTCTGGTGTAACAAAATCAAAACAGCAGCCACTGAAAAAACTGGAAAAAGCAAATGTACAAACATCAGTGGCTGAACTAAACTGAGAGGGAAAAAGCCCCCGGAGGGGACCCTGAAGGCCCCCACAGAAGTGCAGGACAAAATGCAAAAATCAAGCACAAAAACAAAAAGAAGAAAATGTCTTATCTGTTAGCAGGAGATGCAGACACGACACAGCAGGCTACAAAGGAAACAGGAATCAAGGATTGAGACCAGAACAATTGATCACCGGCAACCCTGATGGGAAGGCGACTCCCTTATATAAGACCAGTCAGTAACACCTGATTCCCAATCCTCACAATCTTCACTGGACAGTCCAGTACCGCTTGTAACCACCAGAGGGAGCCTCTGCTCAGAACTCATTTCAAGTCCATTCACAACAGTTGTGGTATTCAGCTCATGATTCTGGAGACACGCACCTGTAAATTAGGCAGGCAGTCATCGCCAAAGAAATGCCAAACATGTGGATGCTGTATATCGTTTAGGCACACTGTGGGGCTCAGAAGGGAGCGGCATTTTAATTTTGGAGTGCACAATTTGCTAAATTTCTTTTGGGGGCGAGAAGCTATAGCGCTTTTCCAGAGGTTTTCTACTACTGGTAACATGGAAGCCCCCTATGTGTCTATTAGCAGATGACGGAGCTAAGCGGGGATTTGCTTTTTTTGTGGATTGAGTTGAAGCTTTTGTAGGGAACATTTTACGCAATATTTGGGATCACATTTATCTGTCGCTGTATGATGAGCACTTGCAATAGGGATTTCATTTAAATCCCTGAGTGACATGATTGAGATGAAATCCCCGACGAATCCATTCATCGCAGCAGTTACTGTGGACTCCATCTGGCCTCTCTCAGCAGTTTCATTCTTTTTACAAGTGCACAAAACTGTGGTTGACAGCACTTTTATGCACACTTAAAACGATTGACACCACATAATCATAGGCAGCCACATGGTGTCCACAGTGCCTCCATCTGTCTCTTTACAGTGAATCTTCCTACGATGGTTCCGTCTGAATCCCCTATTTCAGAGATTTACACGAAAAGTCTTGTGAAAGCACTCAGCACATGTGCCCCGAGCCTAAGTGCGATCTTTGGGAGGCAGAATGAACAAAACAACAGCAGGTGAAGAATTGACTTTGGTCCTTAATAGAAAGCGATTGAACGATTAAACGTGAAATGACCATAGTCCACTCCTACTCTCCCCAGATGCCATCCTAGCCTGCATATCCCCAAAGTTTTTTGTCGTACAGATGAAATAAAAGAACTTTGATATCCTTTTCAACGTGGTGAGTGCCACAATTCTTTCTTCTTCGTATTCATGATTGAAGAATTGATTTTAATTATATTTTGCACTGTTTCTCAAGTGGTATAAGTGAATAGATGACTTTATTCTACAGCTTTACCAGATTCATGTCACTTTTTATGCTTGGCTGCTGTTACATACTAAAATGCTCCTTTTATTACAAAAACAGGTTTTTGCATTGCCATATTTTGAGAGCTATAATTTTGCCATATTTTGGCCCACAGAGTCATGTGAGGGCTTATTTTTTGCGGGACGAACTGACGTTTCTATTAGTACCATTTTTGGACACATGACTTTTTTTATTGCTTTCTTTTCCGATTTTTGGAAGACAGAATGAAGAAAAACCAGCAATTCAATTGCTTTTTTTGCTTTTTTTTTATACCATTCCGCTTGTGGCAAAATTGGTAAGACAGCTTTATTCTTTGAGTTGACGTTTTTATTGGTACCATTATTGGGCACATTACATTTTTTGATCACTTTCTATTCCAATTTGTCTTAGGAAGAATGAAGAAAAACTCCCAATTGCTTTGTTTTTTTTTTATGCTGTTCCACGTGTGGTAAAATTGGTAAGGCAACTTTATTCTTTGGGTCAGTACGATTAGAGTGATACCACATTTATATTTTTTTTACTTTTTGGCACTTTTACACAATAAAAACTATTTTATAGAAAAATAATTATTTTTGCATTCCTTTATTCTGAGAGCAATACATTTTTTTTATTTTTTCCACTGATGGAGCTGTATGGTGGCTTGTTTTTTGCGGGACAAGATTACATTTTCAGGGATAACATTTTTATTTAATTGATCTTTTTGATTGCATTTCATTTTAGTTTTTGTTCAGCAATAGGATGATAAAACATAGTTGTATGCCTCATTTTTTTTTTTTTTTTAATGGTGTTTACTAAAGAGGTTAACTATTGGGACATTTTTTTTAGGTGGGGTTGTTCCAGACCCAGCAATACCAAATATGTGTACTTTTTTTACATAAATAAAGGTATTTATTGCATTAACTTTTTTTTGTTCTTTTTGTGAGTAATTTTCTGCTGGACCCAACAAAGGAGCCTGGGTGTTAGGGTTTGAGTTCCTGCTATTGCACAAGGGGAGTCTCAAACCAGTCCCGCTGCAGTCCCCATCCATCTCCAGCCACAGTGGAGCCTGCTCAGCAAAGACATCAGTCCCAGCGTCTCGGGCGGTCTAATACTGTGCAGAGACTTGCTGCTGCCTCTCCAGGTTCTGCTAGCAGTTTCCCATTGGTCCTTCCTGGAAGGTCTTTTTCTTGTGGCTGCTATAAAAGGCTGTCCATACCGCACGGCCGTGCGCTAGTATCAACCGTTATATGCTTTGCGCCAGTATGGTCATGCGTGTGTGTGGTTAGGGCGGCTAAAATACACCATTACAATACCGACCTAATCGGTGAGGAGCTTGGTATGCTAGCTGGTCAGGGTCGGTGTCTTAGATGCCTTAGATTACCGGCATAACCGGTGAGGAGTTTGACTGCCGTATTCAGGGCCTGTTAAATAAGCGGAGGCTAATATCAAATCAATATAGAATAATCTATGGCATCTAAACGCCAGGCCCTGAATACGATTGATAAAACTTAACTTTTAATCTAAGTTTAAAAACCAAAATACAAAAAGTGAATGTGAAACAATATACCCCGAAGTAGTATATGTGAAAAAAAGGAGAAGAATAACAACAAAAGAAGATAAAAAAACACTGATTGGATATATAGCTATGTTTTGCCAAATGCAATTCTATATCCTTCTGATCTTATTCGTATCACACAGTTTTATTGTATTTATGTTCCTTTTTGTTAGGTGTATATTGGAACACTTGTTGCTGTCCGCTTGTGTCTATTCACCTTTTAAAGGGATTTTTATCAACAAGTATTGGATACGATAGAATGAATAAATACTGTATATTGATTTTACAATTTGCTCTCTGTATGGCTTATAGCCCAGTAACTACAATGAGGAAGAGCATAATAAATCATTCAGTAATTATGATTCTTGTATATGTATGAATTCTAAATATAGAATTATTCAGTGGTTCTAGAAAGTGCTCCTAAAAGCCTTGGAGCTATATATATATATATCCTGTCAATAAATATGCCTCTGATATAGATAGTCATATACCCATCTTAGGAGCCCCAGAGTCACACTTAGCTCTGTAATATATCGGTCTCACTGTGGGAAATATGTTTATATGCTACTCATCTGTATCATCCTGATGCGGGCATATATGTTTTTTCAGCCTGGGGGAGACTCACATTAACCATATCAAAGCTATGTGGTCTCTACCCCTGAGGCTCTCCCAACGCATTTCATCAGTCTGGATTCATCAGGGGAGGTATGACGCTCTGTATAAAAAAGACAGGGATGGCGGTGTGTGCAAATCTCCCTTTTATAATTACCGGGCGTATGTTATTAGAGTTAACTTCCGGACGCCAAGTGCGTCATTTCCGGTGTGTGGAACGCATCGTCTCGCCCATGAGACGCATGCGGAATAGATGCAAAGAGTTTGTTTCTCCCGGAACGTCACTTCCGGTTTCTAGAGCAAATCGCTCTGAGATTGTAAGCCAGCTTCAATGTCTGCATTTTATGCGGTTATACATTTATATATCCGGCGTTTGCACCATTTAAAGACGTACACACAATAATTTCTTCAAATTATATTAAATTTCGAAGTATTTATGTGTAGGTAGAAAGAAACCCTAATGAAAGAAGCATTTGAATTATCAATAGGGGTAAAAAGCCTTATTTGTGCATATGTGCGGGTATTTCAAAAATCCTTTTAGTATCGATTTTCAATGAGATTGACATATTATATCTCAGTTAATTAGAATGGTGAGATGAACAGAATACATATATACCTCTACTAGGGCAGTAAAATTGCGGAGTTTCTGTTGGAGATTTATTGAAATTACAAAATATCTCATGTCTCTCGATGTCTTTTAACATGGGAAGGATTATTAATTTATATAACAATTTTTTGAGAAATATATAAAAGGTAATTGATATTGGTGTTATTAATCTTATAAACAATTTTTATTGTAATTACTGAATGTATGTCTGGACACAACCGACCCTCTTGGAAAAGATAGAAAGGGTGCGTTCTAAGTACTCCCTATTATACCCTGTCTATTAAGTCCCTACCTAACGTGGAGGTTGGCACCCTAAAACCTGCGCAGTGGCGCCCCCACTCAACGGCGGCTTATCCTATTCTAGATGCCCTCTTGGGCCCTACACTACAAGAAGGAAGAAAAAGTAAGAAGTTCATTTAAACCTTTTGGGTAAGTCGTTTGGAGATGGAAAATCCAAAAAGTTTCCTTCTGTAGGATTCGTTTGTCCCAATCTCCTCCTCTTTGATGTTTATTGATTTTTTCAATCCCCATAAAGGATAGAGCTTTTGTATCACCTCCATGTATGTGGTTGATATGGTTAGCAACAGGGGTGTCTCTCTTGTTGATGGTGTCCCTATGATGTTCTCCTATTCTTTTCTTTAGTTCTCTTCTAGTCTTGCCTACATATTGTACGCCGCATCTACAGGTGATGTTGTATATAACCCCAATGGATTTACAATTAATAAATTGTTTAATGGGATAGGTTTCCTGGGTAATGGTACTCATGAATTCCTTCCCTTGTTTCAACGATCCACAATATTTACAGTTCCCACATCTGTAGCAGCCCTTTGGTTGGCTACCTAGCCATGTGGGGCTACTCGATTCCGAGGGGGCAAAATGGCTGCGTACCAGTCTGTCTTTAAGAGATCGTCCTTTTTTGAAAGTAATTTGTGGAGTAATGGGAATCACATTGGTTAGATCTTTATCCATACATAGGATTGGCCAATGTTTCGTGATGATTTCTCTCAATTCTTTAGACCCATTAGAAAATTTGGTGACAAATCTAACTATGTTTTCTTCTTCTGTTCTTGGTGTGGGGGTAAGAAGATCCCTTCTTTCTCGAGTAAGTGCTGTCTTGTAAGCGTCTTTTAAAACATGGTCTGGGTATCCTCTCTCTATAAATCTGTTTATTAAATCATCAGCCTGTTCTTTAAAGCTGTTCACATTAGAGCAGTTCCTCTTAATTCTAAAGTATTGTCCCTTCGGGATACCTTTTTTGAGGGGGATGGGATGGTTCGATTCCCATCTAAGTAGAGAATTTGAAGAAGTTGGCTTTCTGTATGTTTTAGTGGCTAATTGTCCATCCTTCCCTCTTTCAATCAGAATATCCAGAAAGGAGATACTTTGAACATTAGCCTCAAAAGTGAAGTGGAGGCCAATGTTGTTCTCATTAAGACCTTTTACATAGTCACCAAAACTCTCTACGTCACCCCTCCAAATGACAAACACAACGTCGATGTATCGGAGCCAAAGTACAATTCTGTCTTCCACTATATCTCCAAAGACGACATTTTCCTCCCACCAGCCCAGGAGCAAGTTAGCGTAAGAGGGCGCACATGGACTTCCCATGGCTGTGCCCCTGAGCTGGTGAAAGTACTTACAGTTAAACAAAAAATAGTTTCTGGTTAGACAGAATTCTAGGGCTTTAAGGACGAATTGATTATGTTCGTTATATTGGCGCCCCCTGGTTTTTAGGTAGTACTCTGCAGCCATGATGCCCTTCTCATGTGGTATCGATGAATATAGAGCCTCGACATCGATTGATCCTAGGATCATATCGTCACTCAGCTCTATATTCTCAATTTTGAGAAGAAGGTCGGTTGTTTCTCTGGTATATGAACTAAGAAAGGAAACAAATGGCCTCAATATTTTATTTACATACAGACCTAAATTTTGAGTAAGACTATCAATGCCCGATACTATCGGTCTTCCTTTTAAGGGGTGAAGGCCTTTGTGCACTTTCGGTAAACAATAGAAAGTGGCGACTGTGGGATACATTGGAATCAAGAAATCTTTTTCATCACGCGTGATTAATTTCTTATGAAATGCATCATTTACTATGTTCTTAAGTTCTCCAAGATATTGATTTGTGGGATTATCATTCAATCTTTCATATCCCATTTCTTCCCCTAAAAGGGAGCAACAAAGTGTCTTGTATTGTGATTCATCCATTACCACAATGTTGCCCCCCTTATTTGAGGGTTTGATCACGATATTTTTGTCTTTCTCGAGATTATTTAATGCCTTCATTTCTCTTTGTGTGAGATTATGGAACTTCTTTTTCTTATGTTTTTCTGGTTCTAAGAAGTCTTTGGAGACTAAATTAGAAAAAACATCTATAGCACTTACATCAGTAATCGGGGGCATGCGTTTACTCTTATTTTTAAGGTCTGTTAAAGGTCCTTCTCCTTGTTCATTGGGAGGATCTCCTAGATGGTATAAGAATCTCACATCCGCTAGCATAGTTTCATCAATACCTAGTTCTGCACAATTTCTTTTATCTAGGTTTACGAAATATTCTTTCCATTTAAGTTTTCTGGTGAAAATATGTAAGTCTTTTGTGGCTTCAAAGCATTCGAAGTCTGAGGTAGGAACAAATGACATGCCTTTACTTAGTACAGTCATTTCTTCGTTTGTGAGAGATTTACTCGATATATTAACTATGGTTTTATCTATACAGGGTTCCTTGTGCTGAACCTGTTGCGGAGTTGGTACCCTGAATCTAAAAAATGTTCTCTTTGTGGTGGACTACGATTAGATCCTCTACTTCCTCTTGCACCTCCTCTTCCTCTACCTCTACTCCTGGTGTTTTTATACCTTGTCTCCGAATCTGAAAATTCGGCTTCTGAGGATGAGATATCAGTGTCTGGTGGACGATGTGCTTTGATATTAGTAATAGAGTAAGCTTTGTTATAACGGAATTCCTGTAAATCTCTTATGAAATACTTATGTTTTCTTTCCTTAAGATGGTATTGGAATTTCTCTATGGTGTTTTGGAGGTTAGTCTCTTTCAGGGTAAACTCTGGTTCGGCCTAAAAATTTTTTGTAATTTCTATTTGTTCCTTGAGTTTCTCATTCAGGGAACTTAATATGGTTTTTTCTTCTTCAAAAAGAATTTTCATGAGCTTCAATGAGCTCTCTGTGGCTTCTTTCTCAAGTTTGGCCAATAGAGCTTTACTTCTATACCTGTACCCAAAAGACAGTGATATTCTGAGGTGTCTTGGTACAATGCCTGCTTTTATATAGTTATCAAGACTTTGTACTTCCCACCATGAAGTGACTTGCTCTTTGTACACTTTAGTGAGTTCTTTAAATGCTGCGCTAAATGAAGGTATATACTTTTTCTGAGTAAAAACACCGTCTGAAAATATGTCTTTCGCCTCATTGATCCATTGATTGGTATCTATACCAGTGGATAAGAA
>VIAB01029826.1:0-10561 GCA_009801035.1 Oophaga pumilio
TTGGCCATGACTGTACATTGCCCAAAACAAATGAGCGCGAAAAACGTCTAAAAACACAACTTATTACACTTCCGAAATTCTCGACACTGAGCCCCAGAAACCACCCCATCACACTGCATGGGCTCAGGGGCCCATTCGAAAGTGAAAACAACCTCCCGCATAGCTTTACGTTCACGCAAGCATCGGTCAAATTGAATAGCTAATGACATAGAATCGTTGAGCCCCAAGGGGACAGGACATCCGACCATAACATCTTTTACTGTCTCTGCCAGCCCTTTGCGAAAATGAGCATCATCGTTCCATTTAGTAAGAACTGCCCAGTTTCGGAAATTCTGACAATACACTATGTTCCAAATTATTATGCAAATGATATTTTTCTCTGATTTTCCTAAGTGGTCGGTGCAAATGACAGTCAGTCTAATAAAAGTCATCACCCGTTAGAGTATACATCGAATTTTATTGAAGAAACCTCCCAATCATAACATTATAATCTCCAAAATGGAAAAATTTAAAATGTACTGTTCCAAATTATTAGGCACAGTAGAATTTCTGAACATTTGATCTATTTTAAAGAACTGAAATGCTCATTTGTGGAATTTGCAGCATTAGGAGGTCACATTCACTGAACAAAAAAGCTACTTAACTCCAAAACATCCTAACAGGCCAAGTTACATGTTAACATAGGAACCCTTCTTTGATATCACCTTCACAATTCTTTCATCCATTGAACTTGTGAGTTTTTGAGAGTTTCTTCTTGTATTTGTTTGCATGAAGCCTCCCAGAGCTGCTGTATTGAAGTGAACTGCCTCCCACCCTCATAGATATTTAGCTTGATGATACTCCAAAGGTTCTCTATAGAGTTGAGGTCAGGGGAAGATGGTGGCCACACCATGAGTTTATCTCCTTTTATGCCCATAGCAGTCAATGTCTCAGAGGTATTCTTTGCACGTTTCTGCTTTTTATACCATGGAAGAAAGTTGCCAGTCAGAAACTCTACATAATTTGCAGAGGTCATTTTCACACCTTCAGGAACCTTAAAGGGCCCTACCAGCAGTTTCCCTATGATTCCGGCCCAAAACATGACTCCTCCACCTCCTTGATTACGTCGCAGCCTTGTTGGGACATGGTGGCCATCCACCAACCATCCACTACTCCATCCATCTGGACCATCCAGGGTTGCTCGACACTCATCAGTAAACAAGACTGTTTGAAAATTAGTCTTCATGTATGTCTGGGCCCACTGCAACCGTTTCTGCTTGTGAGCACTGTTTAGGGGTGGCCGAATCGTAGGTTTATGAATATCAGCCCACAGCTGCCTGCCTAGCCTTTCTGGCTATAAATTATAGGGAGACCCCACGTCATTTTTTTTGGGGGGGTCCCCTATTTTAATAGCCAGTCAAAGGCTAGCTGCGAGCTGATATTCATAGCCTGGGAAGCTCCATGGGTATTAACCCCTTCCCAGGCTAGAAATATTGGCCCCGGCTGTTGGCTTTCTCCCTCTGGCGCAGAAAATTGCGCGGGAGCCCACGCCTTTTTTTTCCCATTTTTTTTATTAACTATATTGTGTTAAGATTTTGTGTGTGTGTGTGTCTCTTTAACTATTTATGTACCATTTTATCTATCTGTCTACCTATATATCTTTCTATCTATTATCTATCTATCTATAGATCTATCTACCAGTATCTATTATCTATCTATCTATCTCTATCTGTCTGTGCGCAATGGAGTGTGGGTTGGACAAATGTAAAAGAGGAGGTTGGAAATGACATCACAAATCTTTTTTTTGTTAAATAACATATCTTTATTTAGCTGACAAAAACACATACAAAAACGCATGAGAAAAAAGCATGAAAAAACACATCAAAAAAGCATCCAAAAAGCATCAAAAAAAGCACCTGCGTTTTCTGCCAAGAGATGCGGATTCTGTGCGGAAAAATCCACAGGCAAATCCGCAACATGTGCGCAGGCCCTACAACTTGGTTTTATCCCGCCGCTTTAGGCAGCCATACCCAGGGATAGTTGATCCGAGGAGGAGGAGACGAATGTGGGTGCATCCGCATTTGAGGCAACGCCTCTATAAGGGCCATTTTCACCGCCTTTATGCATCTCTTCGGACACATCCCGACAAGTTTTTCCTATATTGTCGGATGAGCATTGCCACCTTTGATATTTAGTTGAAGACAGTGCGCCCAAGGATCACCTACCAGGACACCAGGATGCTCAAATGTATCTCTGCAGAGGAGCGCCTTCTCCTTACGTTACGGTATGTATTCCTCAGCTACATACTGTATGTTGATGATGTGTTTTCCCTCAACTTTTCTTGGGCACTGACCCCTTTTGCTTCATTATCTTCTTAATATATCCAAAATATCAGCTGTAAGTAACAATACTATGATGTTTATGTAAAATTCACATACACCTTTGCCTTGTGTATATGTAGTGTTTGGCCTGCTTGTTCTTTACACACTGTTTGGGTGATTTATATTTAATTTGTGAAACCTTTTGCATGTTGAAATGTTTGAATTATCTACTGTACATTTGTTTAATTGTAGGTTCCTCACAAAACTCCATCTGGAGTTTTTGATAGGGAGATCTACCATATCTGGCATAGTTCATGATACATGTTCCCAAATCATGATCAGACTTCACCAAGTGGTCATGCCTTAGCCCAAGATGGAAGACTGGATGATGATTGCCAAGGGATTTGAGGAGCAATGCCAATTTCCCTATTGTATTGGAGCCCTGGATGGGAAGCACATCCATGTGCATAAGCCGCCGAACTCAGGGTCCCAATTCTATAATTATAAAAAATATTTTTCTGTAGTTCTGTTGGCTCTGGTTGACAGTAACTACAGGTTTACAATTGTAGACATTGGGGCTTATGGAAGAACTGGAGACTCTCGAGTCTTCAATTCTTCTATTATGGGTCTGCGGCTGCGCAACAACCAGCTGGACCTACCACCATCACGTCAGCTTCCTGGCTCCAATATTGAACCTGTGCCTTATGTTGTAGTCAGGGATGAGGCCTTTCAATTGTCCAGGCATTTAATGAGGATATATCCGCGACGAAACCTTGACCACAGGCGAAGGATCTTTAACTTGCGCCTATCACGGGCCCGGCGACTGGTGGAGTGTGCCTTTTGCATTCTTTGTGCAAAATGGCAGGTCCTTCAGTCAGCCATTCAGCTGAGTGAAGCAAATGTCAATGACGTCATCAAAGCTTGTGTTGTCCTACATAACTTCACAAGAATGCATGATTGTTCACCATCTGATGTTGGTGAATGTGTGGTGAACAATAGGGATATGCCTAGGCCACATGTGATCCCTTTATGTTATCCACTCTCAGGACTCAAAGTCCGTGCTATATTTACACAGTATTTTGTGTCACCTCAGGGTACTACTACCTGGCAAGATCAGGCATTATCAATGTTGTAATATTGTTATGCGTTTCTATATATCTTTTTTTCCTTACATTTTCTTTGTGTCTTCTGTTAATGTTCATTACAGATGTGTAGATTGTGTTATATAAAGAATAAATGAAGGAAGAGTCCAAACTTGCCATTTAAATACTTTTTATATTGGCAAACTGTCACTTTGGCTAGTGACTACCATATTTGTAGTATATGGTTCTTTTTTTTAAATTATATTAGTGCAAATATTTTTTACACTACATGTATCAAAATAAATAATAATAAATAACAAACATTTGGATAAATAATAATATATAAGAAAAATAACAAACTGTCACTTTGGCTAGTGACTACCATATTTGTAACATATGGTTCTTTTTAAAATTAGATTAGTGCAAATATTTTTTACACAACATGTATCAAAATAAATAATGAAAAAAAATAACTAACATTTGGATAAATAATAATATATAAGAAAAATAACAAATTACAAGTGGTGGTATGTTGGTGGAGGTGAGGGCGGGAGCCAGCATCTCTTTGTTGCTGGCTTGGGTGACCACCTTGACCATCACCCTGATGGGGTGGATTTTCTTGGCCCAGAGGTAACATGTGGCCAGGGTCAGGTTGTTGTGTGGCCAAATGGCCATAAGGATAAAGGAGATTGTACTCCTGGGGATGCTGGTACCCACGAGAATCATACCCCCCAATATGGCCATGTCGTCCAAATCTAGATTTGGACCAGCCTCCAACAATGTATCTCTACAAGTGGCCATATTGGGCAGGTCGGTTATAGGCTGCCATTTGACCCTGTTGTTGGCAAGGTTGGTTTTGTGGGGGAATGGGTTGAGGTGCAGGTGCACGTGCAGGAGGTCCCTCAGATCCTAATTGAGCATGCACACCTGGGTGGGGGGTAAGGCAAAGAAGGTTACGGGGTGAGATTTGCCACCTCTCAAGGAATTCAAACAACTCATTGGGTTTTAGGGGGTGTGAATGCATCAATTAGGATCTGAATGGATCCTTGCACACGTAGCCTGACCTCACGGGGTAGGGGACGTAGGTAAAGGGCAAGGCTGCGTGAATAAGCCTCTTCACCCTCATCCACGGCTGCCCTGGACAGGTAATTGTGGACACCTGTGTCCACATGCCTCCGGTTATCAGAGGCAGGGTTCTCTCGCTTTCGTCTCCCTTGGCGCTTTCGTCTCACAGACATACAGTAGGGCTGCTGCTGTTGCCTGGTTCGTCAAGGCTGCCGGGTGCTGGTGCAGCTGGTGGGTCAGGTCCTGGTGAAGGAACTGAAACAGGTCCTGGTACTGGTGCAGCTGGTGGGTCAGTTCCTGGTGCTGGTGGAGCTTGGGGGTTGCAGCTGGGAGGCTCAGAAGATGGGCCAGCCACCTCTTCACCTCCCCCGACTGGGTCTGTAATGGCCTCAGAATCCGACCCTGTCTCCCTCTCAGTGAGGTAGGACTGAGTTCTGTTATGAAATTAAATTTTAAAAAAAAGGGTGGAGATCTGATCCTAAACAGCATATGTGTAATGTGGTGTGATGTATGTACTTACGATCTGAGATCCAGAATAGGAGCCAAGAAACCAAGATGGTCAAAATAGATATATTTGCGCTTGGTCGGTGCTGCAGCACCACTCCTGGCCCTCTACTGACGTTCCCGCCAGTACTGGTCGAGGATGCTGCGCTAGCGTCTCATGATATCTTCAACTGCAATGTGACATATAATTTCATTATTACATTGCTGCAAATTGACAAAACTTTGCACAAACATTTCACATAATCATGGGGCCTAGTAGGGTGTCAGTATAATAACACTTTAGCGCTTAAAATCAATCGTAACAAAATACCCATAATATGATTTCAGTGGATACTGTGGACAATTATTAAGTTCTGGCCTTTAAGATGATTCGACAAAAATTAGGTAACTTACTCATTTGGTGCTGCTCCTCACGTGGGCTTTCACCAAATTGCGGAAACATCTGCCCACAGATGCGCATCCATGCCGCCTCTTTTCTGGCCCTGTCGGAATAATGTGCATGCCGTTGGTCCCAAATTTCGGGCCTTTCCTGGACCAAAACGATGAGCATCTCTACATTTATGTGTCTAGACATGCTGCAGGACTCCGTGGAGGCGTTCTTCCGGGATGTCTGGCGCTTTTTTTTAGCTTATTTGCATGTGTAAGCTTCCTGATTCATGGCTTGCCCCATTTCCTGTGACCTGCAGAAGTCTTGCGTATTTCTCGCAAGTCACACGTGTGGTCCGCGTGTAATCCGTATTTTTCTCGGCCCCATAGTACTTGCAATGGCGTACTACAGGCGTAATACGCTGACAATTGCAGCATGCTGCGATTGTCTCGCACCTTAAAATACTGGCTAGAATATACGGATGATGGGAGCTGCCCCATAGAGAAACATTGGTCCGAGTGTAATGCATTGTTTTAACGCCTCTCAATCTCTCTAGTGTGACGCCGACCTTACTGTCTGCTGAGCTGTGTATCTAATCCTATCCTGTGTGATAGTCTGCTGAGCTGTCTATCTAACCCTATCCTGTGTAATGCAGACTGCTGAACAGCGTATCTAATCCTATCCTGTGTGATACTGTCTGCTGACCTTTGTATCTAATCCTGTCCTGTGTGATACTGTCTGCTGAGCCGTGTATCTAATCCTCTCCTGTGTGTTATTGTCTGCTGAGCCGTGTATCTAACCCTATCCTGTGTAATACTCTCTGCTGAGCCGTGTATCTAATCCTATCCTGTGTGATACTGTCTGCTGACCTGTGTAATCACATATGGTGCCCACTTCGAAATAAACATCCCCACAAGAGGGCAATATACCACAATAAAGACCTATTCACAGATAGTGGAAACAAATAATTAATATGTGCCACTGGATGGTATAAAAATAACAATATTTTATTAATCAAAAAAACACATAATATTATATACGCAACAATTTGCTAAAGGCAATGAGTAAACATATATTAAAATTTGCTATAACCAGCAAAAAGTACTATGAGGGACGCTGTATCCATAGGAGAAATTTGACTATTAACAGCCATTTAATGGTTAAAAGACCAAGTAATAGTTAGTACTACGCCCATGAAAATCCATGTATCAGGGGTCCAGAACTGGATTCCCCCTGTAATACCACATCACACAAAGGCATAAAAGTGAGTCATATTAGCTGGTTGTTAGTAAACATACCTACAGGCTGCCAAAGAAAAGCTCCTCGGAAGTCCCTCTGCCCCGACGCGCGTTTCGCACTGCTTCTTCGGGAGGCGTGTCAGGGCAGGGGGCAATCCGGTATATATAGAGTAAAATACATGTGTAACACCTGTGTAAATGTGATAACTGACTCCGGTGCTAATCATCGCCGTCATGAAGGTCGTTGCATTGTTGCCCGAGACTTACGGCGCATGCCCGGTCACATGGGGTCCACCAGCCAATAGGAGGAACATGCGGCGGTCAGGTGACCTCTCCCTGCCAGGTCCTTTTGTAAGGACACGGGTGGAGAGGGCATCCCCATCGACCGCAGCTGTACCTCCGTGGTCCATGCAGCCTGCATGCGCGCTGTCTATGCAACATGCAATTGATAGTCTACTCTCATAAAGGCTATGCAGGGGAAAAGACATCTAAATAAGGGTTTAATATTATCAAAGTGGACAATGACATTGAAGATCTCAATACAAGTGGATTGCGTGCCTCAATGTCCTAACAATAATAATATATAAATGATAACGATTATAACAGAAAACAAAACAAATATGAAGCAATAATACTAACTAAACATTAACATATCATGAAGTGGTACTACCCATAATTATGGCTAATAAACCAAAAATTAATAACAGCATCAAAAAACATTATAAAGAATAATAAATATTAATGGAGACATACAAAAAATTAACAACAAACCAATATGGACAAAAAAACCTTACAATGAACACATATATTTGATAACACCAAGGAAATATTCAATAAAGAATCACATATGCAATGTGTAGTTGATTGAATTCTTCATTTCAAGCCACTTCTCAAATATACATAGATGATAAGAAGGTTTTCACATCCTCTTCTCACTGATGAATACATAAACTTCCCCAAGTGATGAAAAGAACCGGGTCTATGATGTAAGACGCAGGTGAGTAACATTATGTCAGCCTTACAGCAATCTGAAACTACAAAGTACAAATTAAAATCTGAGAATAAAAAACACATAAATGAAAATAATTAGAACCAACCCCCAACCCCAAAAGAAAAACCCACAAGCCATTAAAGGAAAGCGCTAAATCCGAAGCTCTCATTTAAACCCTGTGGGGTATGTGTACCTAATCTATATATCCATTGACACTCACTTTTAGCAACTCTCTTAATAAGATCGCCACCCCTAGGTCCCAAATCCACTTTATCAATGCCCCTAAAAGTTAGCATTCTGGAGTTACATTGGTGATATTTCCTAAAGTGTCTAGGGAGTGTCTTAAGAGTCGTTACATCAGTGATAGTTTTCGCTTTTTCAATATCAATGCAGTGCTCTCGCACCCGTATTTTCAACTCTCTACTGGTCATCCCCACATAAAGTTTTCCACAGGGGCACTCAGCACAATACACTACCCCCTTGGATGAGCATGTAATGTGGGCCCTAATATCAAATTTTCTAGACCTGTCATGGTTGAAAAATACGGTAGTTTTCTTCATATTGGCACAACCCTTACATATCCCACAGGGATAGAAGCCGCATCTTTCAGGGTACTTTTTGCCCTTGTCCCTTCTTTTGGAGTCATAGTAGCTATGAACTAGCATGTCCCTCAAATTTGGGGATCTCTTGGCTACAAAAGATGGGACCTTAGGGAGGCATTTGCTAAGCACCGGGTCAGTGAATAAGATATTCCAATGTTTTTCAACAATTTTTCTAAGATCGAACCATCTACTGTTGTAATTGGTAATAAATCTTACCTGTTCTTCCCCAGTGGACATCATTACAGGTTGATTTTTGTGCAGAAGCTGATGCCTGGACGCATTTTTCGCTCTAATATACCCTTTCTGGATGGACCGGCGACCATATCCTCTATCCCTGAATCTTTTTTTAAGGATATGAGCTTGGGTCTCAAAGAGGGAATCCTCAGAGCAAATCCTTTTTGCCCTCAGGAATTGCCCAATGGGTATTCCCTGTATAGTACTTTTTGGATGTGCCGATGAGGCATGCAAGAAGGAATTAGTAGAGGTGGGCTTTCGAAAGATAGTGGTGGACAGCCGGCCACTTGGAAGAGCTGATATAGCCAAGTCCAAGAAATCAATTTCACGTCCATATTTATAGGTGAGGCGAATATTCTGTTCATTGGAATTAAGTCTGGCCATGAATATTTCCAGGTCCACAATTGGACCCTCCCAAATGAAGAGAATATCATCAATATATCGGATCCAATTGTGGACCCGATCGATGCCTTCAATTTCCTCCTCCTGAAAAATGGACCATTCCCATGCCCCCATAAACAAATTTGCATAGGAGGGGGCACAGGATGCCCCCATGGCGGTCCCCCTTTGTTGCAGGAATATTTTTCCATTAAAGATGAAGGCATTGTGGGTTAATATGAATCTCAAGATGCCCAACACGAATGATATCATTTCCGTATCCAAATTACTAGAGTGTAAATATTTTTCCACTGCCCTGAGACCATCCTCATGTCCAATCGAAGAATAAAGGGCCTCCACATCTGCCGTGACTAGTGTCATATCCTCAGACAATTGAATGTTCTCAAGGTGTCCTAATGCTGCCGTAGTGTCTTTAATATAAGATGGTAATTGTACCACCAGTGGCTTCAGAAAATATTCAACTATGTCACACAAAATTTCACACAGACCTTCATTTGCCACAATTATCGGTCTTCCTGGAGGATTGGAGGGATCCTTATGTACCTTAGGTACAAGATAAAGAGTGGACAGTCTAGGGTTCAGTTTTTCATAAATTTCAACCAGTTTTTTAGGGATGATGTTGTCTTCAAAGGCCTTAATCAATATCTCCATTAATTGTGTTTTAAAGTTGCCCATAGGATTGAATGAGAGCAATTTGTATTCCAATGAGTTGTTCAAGATTTTAAAGGCCTGTGCTTCGTACATGTGGTTCGGCCACACCACTACATTGCCGCCTTTATCGGCCATTTTGAAGACAACATCATCCCATTCCTTCAACTGTTGCAATGCCTTCCTCTCTTCCCTACTAAGATTGTTATATCCCTTATTTTTGGTTCTCCTAAGTTGTTCAATATCTATAGACACTATTTTAGTAAAAGTATCTACAGCAGGAACCAAGGATAGTGGGGGGAATTTTTTGGACTTGTTAATAATTTGAACTGGAAAATCCCTACTTACTGTGGCGGCATTTTCATCTAGTAGTGATTCAAGAGCTTCAAGTACCTGTTGTTCCTCCACCATGGCTACATCATCACCACACTCCCCTCTAGCATGCAATCGTTTGAGGATCAATTTTCTTGAGAAGAGGTGAAGGTCCTTAATGGCTATGAACGGATCTAATTCAGATGTGGGAGAGAAAGTCAAACCTTTTTGCAAGACACTACATTGTGCCACAGTTAACTCATGGGAAGATAGGTTAATTACCTTAACATCATCCTTCTCATGTTTTTTGAAAGATGAGTTCTTCTTATGAAATTGTCTTGTTCTGGGACCATATCTCGCCTCATGCACCGAACCCCCACTCTCACTCAAAGATGAATTGGAAATGACTGAAAAGCTACGTGAGGATTTTCTTTTTCCAGATTCGTTTTTTAATTGCCAACGAAAAATCTTATTGGACTCAAAATCAACTATATCTCTTTGATATTTCTTCTGTTTATTAGCAGAGATAATACTTTCCCATTTCTCAATTTCCTTTTCAAGATTTTTGATCATTTCCTCAAATTTTTCCCCACTCAGTTCTTGTTTGAGAGACCTTTGCAGTGCATCAATCTCACTTTCAATGTCACTTAGAGATATAGTATTCTTTTCTATGATGATGGCAATAAACTCTAAAGAGCATGTATTGGCGGCTTGAATCCACCTATTAATTAGTCTTTCCTCCCCCAGATCAAAAGTGGGAAAAATATTGACTCTTAGTCCTCTTGGTACTATTTTTTGTGACAAATAATTTTCCAAAGT
>VIAB01029835.1:0-13594 GCA_009801035.1 Oophaga pumilio
GACCCCCTAAGTAACTTATCTAGATGTGTGTTGAGCACTTTGAAGCCCCAAGTGTTCCACAGAAGTTTATAACGTAGAGCCGTAAAAATAAAAAATCATTATTATTTCACAAAAATGATCTTTTTGCTTCCAATTTTTTATTTTCACAAGAGTAAAAGGAGAAATTGGACCCCAAAAGTTGTTGTCCAATTTTTCCTGAGTACGCCTATACCCTATATGAGGGGGTAAATCACTGTTTGGGCACACAGCAGAGCTCGGAAGGGAAGGAGCACCGTTTGACTTTTTCAATGCAGAATTGGCTAGAATTGAGATTGGACGCCATGTCGCATTTGGAAAGCCCCTGATGTGCCTGAACAGTGGAAACCCCCCAATTCTAACACCAATCCTAACCCAAACACACCCCTAACACTAATCCCAGCTCTACCCATAACCCTAACCACAAACCTAACCCTAACACACCCCTTAATCCCAACTCTAACCCTAATCCAAAACCTAACCCTAACTTTAGTCCCAACCCTAACCCTAACTTTAGCTCCAAATCTTACAGTAACTTTAGCCCTAACCCTAACCCTAATGGGAAAATGGAAATAAAAACATTTTTTTATTTTATTATTTTTCCCTAACTAAGGGGGTGATAACGGGGTTTTGATTTTCTATTTATAGCAGCTTTTCATGTCACACACTAAAAGACGCTTTTTAGTGCAAAAAAGTTTTTGTATCACCATATTTTGAGAGCTATAATTTTTCCATATTTTGGCCCACAGAGTCATGTGAGGTATGTGAGGTCTTGTTTTTGTGGGAAGAGTTTACATTTTTATTAATACCATTTTTGGGCACATGACTTTTTTGATCGCTTTTTATTACAATTTTTGGGAGGCAGAATGAACAAAAACCAACAATTCATGAATTTCTTTTGGGGGGGTGTTTAAAACGTTCTGCATGTGGTAAAATCGATAAAGCAAATTTATTCTACGGGTTAGTACGATTACAGCGATACCTCATTTATAGCATTTTTTTATGTTTTGGTGCTTTTATACAATAAAAACTATTTTATATAAAAAATAATTATTTTTACTTCGCTTTATTCTGAGAGCTATAACTTTTTTATTTTTTTGCTGATGATGCTGTATGGCGACTCATTTTTTTGCGGGACAAGATGACATTTTCAGCTGTACCATGTTTATTTATATCCGTCTTTTTGATCGCGTGTTATTCCACTTTTTATTCAGTGGTATTATGATAATGCATCTTGTTTGCCTTGTTTTTTTATGCGGTTCACTAAAGGGGTTAACTAGTGGAACAGTTTTATAGGTTGGTCATTACATTTTTTTTATTTAATTCTTACTTTTACACTGTGTCCCACTATGGGACATTCTTTTTCTACAGGCGGATCGCTTATATGGCATGCAGTTCTGCATGCCATATAAGCTTTCAGCGCTGCAGGGATTTGTCACTAACCTCAGAGACTTCCTGACATGCACTGCACATGACAGGTAGTCTCTGGTAACCTGGATGTCATCATGACGACATCGGGTTACCATGGGAGCGATCCAATCCAAAGGCAGAGGGGCTGTCAGAACTGACAGCCTCT
The DNA here is from genome assembly GCA_009801035.1 of Oophaga pumilio. NCBI lineage: Eukaryota > Metazoa > Chordata > Amphibia > Anura > Dendrobatidae > Oophaga > Oophaga pumilio. Next base: position 1,592 of record VIAB01029835.1, read on the forward strand.
CTGCCTGCTCCAGAACACTGTGATCTTGTTTGATCGCAGTGTTCCGGGGGTTAAAATTCCGGGAGTGGTCCGTGACCTCTCCTGGCACTTAGTGCCATGTGTCAGCTGTGAGAATCAGCTGACACCCTGCCACGATCGGCCGCAGTCCCCCCGTGAGTGCGGCTGATCGCGTATGATGTATTATCCCGTCCATGGGAATTAAGTCCCAGGGTACCTGGACGGGATAGTACTTCAGCTGGCAGAAAGGGGCTAATATTGTTAGTTTACATTAAATATTTCCCAATTAAATGGCTGCTACCTTAAATAGTAAATTCAACAATTTTAGAAACTGAAGTCAGTTTTTTTTCACTGCAGAAATTATAAAATAGGTTTTCGAGCACTCCTTACAACTTTCAATCAACCAAGCATCTCTGCAGCAAGTCGTCTCTAGAAAATGGCAGGGGGAGTTACATCTGTAGAGACAAAACAACTATTTCCCACTGGCAGCCATTTCAAAATGTTCCTCTGCCAAGATTTGAAACATATCCTGCATGACAGATACTGTCATTGGCACCACAGGCACAGATAATACATGATGTATGATATGTTTGGATTTGAAGATAAGTCCATGTTTACTAGCTGTACTGTCTGCCAACATGTTAATCAAATGAATGTTTCCTTTCATTAAACTTAATTTAAGAAATGTATTCTAAATTATTGAAGAAGCATGTGCACAAAGTCATGAAAAGAACTTTAAAGCAAGCACTTCTTAGATAAAGTTGCTAAAAATGTATAATGTAGTTGCTTAGATAGTAAAGAGAGTGGGTGGGTGTTTATTTATGCATATTTTTTCATCATAACACTGAGTAGGACTTTGTTCAGTAGAGAGCAAGCAAAAGTGAAAGTTGGCTTTTTCAATGTAGCAACTAAGCATTTTATCAATTTTAGGAATGTGTTCTGATATTATGACAGGTTGATAAGTGTCCTAATATCTGTCTATCATATCTTCATATCATGAGATTATTATGAAGAAATAAATTGGTAAGGGAATTATACTTCTAACTAAATACTACTTTCTAAAAATACAGTATGTGTTTAAAGGGTGTAAAAAAGGAGGAGGTAAAGTCTTGGATGGGGGTATGTGTCACCGAGGTGCATGGCCTTGGTGATGTAAGTCCTGGTGCTTAAGGCTTCAGCAACAACAGGTTGCTGAGGGGTTTTTTTTTAATTAAGATAGGATTTTGGTTCTTGCTTTTTTGGAGCAACCAGAAGAGCTTGGGTGGGAATGATCGCTCCCATATCTCCAGTTTAGGCTTTCCAGTTCCTATATAAGGAAGCTAAACTGACTTATGGCTGTCTGTCTGTGGAAGGAAAAAATATCTCTAGTGTTGGCAGTCTCTGCCAGAAGCTGAGAAGGAGAGGACTATAATCTGAACTGGTGAGCCAGCCCTTGTATTTGTTGTTTGTTGGTGCATGAACTATTTATTATTTTTCTGTTATACCTTTTTACCCAGAAGAGGCTGTTTTGTTTTTGTACTCACTGGAGTTTTATGAAAGCAGTAAAACTTCAAATGTTTGGAAACAACCGCATTGCCTGTGTGAACGCTAACAGCGGCTAAAGAGCATGAAATCCCTACAAGAGATTGTCCCAATTTGTCCCAAAGGATAGTAGGATAGGAAATAACCTGCACCTCAAGGACAGGGCTCAAATATCCTCTTTAAATGCATCCATGGTATCATTTGCGCACCACCTCTCTATTCATTGTCTATTGGTCTATTGGTGAAAATAATGAACACTAAGTTTCATGCTTCAGAAAAACTCACTGTCTAAAAGCCCGCCTACATATTAGTTTTAAGTCAGCCATTTTTGATGATTCTGGTGGGACTTATTGACCATCTGCTGCATATAGGGGCTGTTGGAATTCCATTACCCTATCCTTTTGCTATCAAGGGTGAATGGCTTTCTCCTTTATCCTTGTTGAAAACATTTGAACACTAATCCAAGCTGATAACTCGTGTCTATGGGGTGTCAAACGTTTGGCCAACAGATATCTCATGTAGATGGCTACCTTAACGCTATAGCTACCAGGCAACTTAAGATCATAAATTCCATGCTGATATTGCATAATTACAGTGAATGTGGCGACACAGAAATTCAGAAGAGAGCCTTATGGCATATGTCTGATCTTCATTCCAGATATAAATTAGGAGTGTCTTTTTCTACAAGACAGTGTAATAATGAGATCTGAATTTTAAAATACTTTTGATAGGAATTTTAGATAAATTACAGGTTTTAGATCACAGAAGTCCATAACTCAACATCTTTACAGAGCCGCCTTTCATATTTGGGTCATTTTGGAAATGTAATAGTATGGTGCTGTGTGATAGATTAATTTAATATCAGACCACAGTGTCTGGGTTATGCCCTTGTTTACTGCAATAACAGTAGTCCGCTGCTTTTTTAACAAGGAATGAGTAAATTATACCACTGGTTTATAGCTAATTGTTCAACTCAATAAAAATCATGCAATAAAAAAAGAATGGAACATAAATAATTAGCAGTGATCTGAAGACACTATGACATCTCAACATCTCATTAAGAGATGAGGAAGCCATGCAATGTGAATTTCTTATACTTAAAGGACCAAAGCTTAATTAATAGTCTAAATGCTCTGAATTCTCAGAAGAACCATTAAACAAACTATCTATTTCATTTAACAGATATTATACCATTCACCTTGCGTAATCGTATCATAAAAAGCTTTGCTTTGGAACTTCTCCAGACAAATCATAAAATTAATGCCATGGAACAAAATATAGATTTTCAGCAAAGATAACCAAGAAGAAAAAGGGCAGTAGAGCTGAAACTCAGTATTGCATGTATGTTGAAGCACTGCATGTAGTAAAGAGCAAATCTATCAAAATTCAAAATTAGCAGTTTGCTCAAATTTGGCCAGAAAATTTGACTTAAATCAAAGTTAATTGAAGCAAAATAAATACTTCTTTCTCCAGAACCTAGCGTATAATAAATATGTGGTAAAAAAAGTATGCATGTTATGTTCACCTTTCCTACTGCTGAAGTCTGCCATCTACTGCTCTGTGCATGCTTGAGTCTTCTTACATGATCCTCATGCAGCACTAGAGCTCCCAGTGCCAAACAGACCTCAAACGTCCTCATGTGTTCTTCTTTTATTATCTTCATCAAATGACGGGTCTTCCAGCACCAAGTAAACCTTAGATACCATGACATACGCTATAATGTCAAGACGTGAAACATAACATCTTTCTGCTTGTCGTGACATCTGAGGGCTACCCGTGTTAGAAACCCTATGAATGTTTGAAGCCTGATGAGCACAGAAAATCTCAGTGCCTTCTGAAGATTATGGAAAAAGATGCAAGGACTTGTAAGCCATCGGCTGACAGGCTGTGGCAGTAAAATAAGGTGAGCAGCAAAGTAAGTTTTTTTCACTTTTTAGAATTCAGCAAAATGGTGGTCGCCTGGCTTCCATTTTGTTGCATTTGCTCAAAGCAAATTGCAAAATATTCAGATTAAAATTCTTTTGGACAAATAGATTTACTCATCTCCCAATGCATGTAACTATACAGCCATTTACTGCAAAAATAACAAAGCACATGTACTGTACAGTCATGCACAGGCAATAATTTTACAGAATTTTATAAAGAGAATTAAATAATTAATTCATTGCCCTCTTTCACTTACTGTCCACCCTCACTATCATCTCTTATACTGCATTAGATAAGTACACACATTCCCAAAAGGTTAGCAGGCCTGCTAATGTTAATATAAAGGACTGTTCACAATCAGCTACTTTATATAAGAACTAGCTGTAGTACCCAGCTTCGCCCGGGTTAATTAATAACTGCTGTTAGCTGTAACAAAATAGACTATGTTAACAAAAATTTATTCTGCACATAAAAATCACACACCAAATAGACAAATTATTAAAAAGCAAAAACTAAACTAATAGAACCATTTCACAACAGATATTCAACCTCATAGATATTCCACACAGATTAATTAAATAGCCCAAGTGATGTGAAGTCATTTATCTTCTACTCCTTTTTCGAGAGCCTTTTGATAAACGACATTCTTAGTTTTTCCTTCAGGTGCAAAGACGAACAGATTTTTGGCATTTCCAACTCTTGAACAGGCCACATAAAGTTGACCATGCGAAAAGCATGGAGATTGTAAATCGATTCCAACTACTTTCAAGGATTGTCCTTGAGCCTTGTTGATGGACATAGCAAATGCCAGTCGAACAGGAAACTGGAGGCGTTTAAAATCAAAAGGCAAATCAGATGGAATGAGAGGAATTGTTGGAATGAAAACGTCTTCTCCTTTGGCACATCAATAATATACAGCTCATGTGACTGACATCTGTCTTATTTCCCTATATGGCAAATTTATAACAAATTGGTATTGTAGGTTGGCTGATTATTAATCAGATATTTATTTTTAAAAGATAAAAATACCAGACGTGTGTGTGTTTTTAACGCGCGCAATTTTGAACACGTGGGGTTAAAATGTCGACTCAAAACACAGCCTATGATGCTCCCGGGGTCGAGACGTGCGGGTGTGCAAAATTTCATGCCCGTAAATGCAGATTCTTATGCCGGACATACACACAAGCATTCAGCTTTCTCCCCATTATGTAGATAGGGCCAAAATTGTTTGGCGATTTGGAACGCGCGGGGTTAAAATTTCGATTCAAAACATAGCCTAGGACGCTTTTGGGGTCGAGACGTGTGGGCGTGCAAAATTTCATGCCCGTAAGTGCGACGGTGCGGATTCCAATCCCGGACAAACATACCCACATACATACACACATACATACATTCAGCTTTATATAATAGATTGCTCAAGTTAAAGTGGGTTTCCAAGTTTTGACAAACTGTCAAATGGGAGAAAGGTGAAAAAATTATAAAAGAATATATAATCTACATTTTACAATACAATAAAATCATTTTTGCACATATGTCACAATTATTCCTAATTAGGAATAGTGGTGTGGAATACTTTAAAGTGCAACAAATATACACCGTACCCTCACTTCGTGTACATAGAGCCCAAATGCCAACAAACAACTTATTGCTCATACACCTAATAAATAGGGATAGTATTACTTGAGATATACTAACTTTTGCAACGCTCTTCCTGCCGTTTGCAAAAGAATCACTAACTTGAAGCTCTGCTTAGACCAGGTATCCCTTATTCCCCTATAAAGTAAAAATTAACGTCTTCTTATTGAATCTGTGGAGTGCTCTGGTCTGTAGTATCTCCTTCACAGTGTCTTTTATGGTTCCAGGCTAAAGTTTTGGATATAGCAATAGGTGACATCATAGTACTGTACTGAGTGACGCTCCATCCACAATTTCAGAGCTGCACACTCTCCTTCTCTAGGCATGGATGAAGAGATCATGCTTTTCTGAAATGAGTAAGATCAATTGTGGACTGAATGTCATCCACATAGTACTGTGACATCATATACTGCTACACCCAAAACTGCTGTCTGGAATACTCAGAGAGATTGTGGAGAACGAATTGTAAAACTAAGGGCTGTTCACACACGATTGTTCTTGTAAAACTAAGGGCTGTTCACACACAATTGTTCCCTACTTTAAATAATATGAGTGTGCATTCTCCTCAGCTTCTTCACTCCAGTCCTGGAATTTTGGCACGTCTGGGCCTCTGACGTCTTTGTGCGCCATGCCACTGCGAGCACATGTTGTAACATCACGTTACTATGAACATTGTCCAAGTGACGACATAGCGCGCAGTGACGTCAGAGGGCCTAGAGGTGTTGAAAGCCAGGTCCTGTCATGAAGTAGCCAAAGAAAACAAGTGTGACAGGGAAACTGGAAAAAGAAGCGATATGGAGGACCAGACAGTGGACATTGAATGGACAGCTGTATATTCATATTATTGAGATACCCCAAAGCAAAATAAGGCACATATAATTTGTATTGAATAATCCGCGTGATACGCCAAATTAGGAGTTCATCTATCTACAGTGGCAGCAACCACAATAAGCACAACTGTAGTTTAGACTCAATAAGCCAGGACTTTGTTTCTGTTGCTTCCTATGCCACTTTGCTGTTGGGTTAGTACGAGCTTTATAAGTTATGTAAGTAGAGCTCCACATGCACCGACATCAATTCTGGTGGGCAGAAACTTCTTGCTTTGTTTTTTGGCATGTGTTCCACACTTGGTTAACAGGCATCCACAGCTTTTCCTATTCTCCCTACCACCAATGATTACATGATATTCTTACCACATGAATATCCTGGATTCACGGCTGAGTGGTTGCATTGTGCCATCGCTCAGCCATGCAATTCAGATGAAGCAGAGTTGGCCTCTTTGTGGTACAAATGGATTGTCGTCGGACTAGTGAGGAATATGGTGTTTTATTACTTATAATTTTACATTATTAAATGGGTAAAAGAGGGTGGGGAGTGTTTATTTCAATTAAAGAACTTTTTGCTGTGTCTTTTTTTAATTTTCACTATGAGGTAAGTAATGGGGATGTCTTATAGATGCTTGAACCAGCAGCTGTCAGCTTTACCTGCGCTGGTTAGCAAAAACAGTGGGGTCTCATGCCATTTTTCTATTTTATTTATTGGACAGGCTCCAGCTAATGAATACTCTCATCATCTCATGTCTGCTCTTGCTACTATCAGCGAGACCAGGTGTACGATGATGAGAGTAGTAATCTGTGACCAGCGGTAACCTTTTTACCGTTTGTCACAGCTGCTGACTTGCACACTATCATCTGTATGGCAGCATGGGAACAGCAGTGCTCTGACTGGCAGTAACGTACTTACCGCAGATCAGTGCCAGTGTTTCTTTCTGCTACACAGATAACAGCATGGTAAACACTGTATGTGTGGGCTGCCGAACCCGAACAGTAACAAGGACTTCAAGGAGAAGCCCGTGTTCGGGGTCCATGCATGGACACAAGGTGCTCAGTACGGACCCCGAACTTCACCGTTTGGGTTCACCCATCCCTAGATATATTACAAATTTGCTTATTTTCATGTGTACTATTGATTTATGAATTAAAAATTAAGCGATGGTTACTCTTTAACTATGCTGGCTCTGTGTACTTACAGAACTTGTGCTGTCCATAAAAATATTCTTCATATTATTTGAAGGAGAACTCTGAAAACCACTGTATATTCTAATATATATACGGCATTTCCCTTCCTGCTCTTCTTATTCATTTTCTCTACTGCAGTAATCATGAAAAAAAGATTAATAGACCACACCTGAATGCCAATCGCTATGAAAGCAGTCTTTCTTCACAGCACAGTTTCATAGCTATTGACAGAGCGATAACTCTATAATATTAGGTTCCATATATCTCAGCCTTCTGGGGCTATAAAGTACATTTTCCAATTTTGCAGCAACATCAAACTTGTGATGTTATGTTCAATCTCATGGTGTCTCTGGTTTGAAAGTATTTGGAAAATCTTTTCCTGAATCTACATCATTCTCCATGTATATAAAGGGTAAGAGTCACCTGGCCCTTTGAGTTGGGCAGATATGTAATATATTACAGATAAACCATAAAGTGCTAAATAATGCTATACAATTTGCTGCTATGCACCGAATTACCCTGTTTTATAGTCTATACTATACTTTAAACAATTGCATGGAAAAATTAATCATTCAGTCCTTGGCTTTTAACCTATTTGATAAAACCTCAAAAAAATATTTCACACAAGGCAAAATGTAAAAAGAATAATTTTATTGAAACAAAAAAATTAAAAATATGTATATAAAAAGGCAGGTACCACAAGAAAAGGAAGAGAAAGGGTGGGTACCCCTGAAAAAGTACAGCAGCTCTATATGTATATAAGGTATATGTATACAAATCACAAAAATCAAAATAAAAGGTAAATATATATCACAAAAATACATATATATAGTAGTTCTATGTCACCATACACAGAAGGCACCAAAAGAGATGTATATAACTGGACCACTTATCTGCTGTAACTGTTAAGGGGCACAATAGTAATAGCATCAGTGGCAAAAATAAACCTAAGAATAAGGCAGTATGCAAACACCTTAAACAAGACACAGCAGGCATATAAGTAAGTGGCGATTATAGATAAAAGTGCCAAATATATAAACATAACAGTGATGTATAGTATTAGAAAGACATAATTACCTACAGGCTGCTAGACAGGGGACCCACCACACCCAAACCTTTTAACCTATTTGGTTACATTTTAACCTTTGTTTAAATATTTGTGTAATCCAGTTTGGCTGTTATACATCAGCAGTACAAAATAGTCTAGGATGGTGAAGTGAAGTGACAAAAATATACACAAAAAATAATTTTATGGGATAAAATAAATTAAAATTGAATATGTATTCACCCCTTTGGCTATGAAGTGTGAGGCTGTGACCAGTGTTATATGTGAGGGTCACTATGTGTCCCCCAGGATGCGCACAGAAGCATATTAAGGCCATGGGAGTGCATTGCAGTCACTATATATAGCTGTGATTGCAATGCAAAATGAAAGTAAATGTTGGTCTTGGGCAAATTATTTACCCAAGGCAGTTTTAAGAAAACCTGCCATGAGATTTTATTTTTGAGGCGGACTACAGGATGGTAGTGGTGTGGTCCGCTTCCTTCCAGCCAGGTCTTCCAAGTGGCCTATGGCCACAGGTTCCTTGTAAAAACCCTGCAGCTCAGGGTTGGGTTTGTCAGTTTTATTTTGCAAGTGTGCAAAGCAGGAGGCTCTGCAGAGTTCAGCCTGTGTGAGGGAACACAGAGCCAAGCAGAACCAAAAGGCCTGGCACCCCTCCGTGTGACACGGCGGTGCAGTCGCCCAATGCAACCGGTCTCGGTTGCGGACTGTCTTGCTTCCTGGCTGCGATCTGGAGGAAACCTGTTATGTTCCAGCTGTAAGTTTCTTTGGACATTTGTTTGGAACTTTTCTGTGGTCACTGCCTGTCTGTCACACTGCACCAACCTCGCTGCACTACATATGGTTGGAGAATGCGGGCGGGCAGTGTGAACTGAGGCATACCCTAAAGTGTGCTGCATGTCAGTGATTAAGCCTGCAATGCTACAGCTCAAGCCTTCTGACTAAATGGAGGAGCTTTTGAAGCAGTAGGTCCTCACTCAGCAATGGCAGCAGGAGCAGCAGCAACTACAGTTTCAGCGGCAGCAGCAAGAGGCGCTGCAGTAGCAGTGGCAGCAGGAGCTACATAATCAGCAACAACAGCAGACAAACAACCTATTGATGCAGCAGATTGCGTCCCACCAGAGACCACATTGTGATTGTAGGCTCAGTATAAAGTTCGGTCAGCGTTGAGGAAAATGAGTCCCGAGGACGATTTGGAGGCATTGTCACCATGTTTGAATGCACAGCAGAGCGGGAGATGCAGTGGGCTGAAGTGGTGGCCCCCTTCCTGATGGGAGATGCACAGAGGGCCTACCTGGACCTCAGTCGGGACAATGCACTGGACTATGAGAAGCTGAGAGGTGAGATTCTTGCCCGACTGAGGGATTAGTACATATGTGCGGGCTCAGTGGGTGTACCAGAGGTCCTTTGTGGAGTCTAGTCCCACCAGGTCTCAGGCCTATGACTTGCTGCAGCTGGTAAGAAAAGGGCTCCAGCCTGAGGCCTTGGCCCCTGTCCATATGGTAGAGAGCATGGTGATCGACCGGATAGTGAGGGCTCTGCCAGCAGCCATACAGCATTGGGTGAGGCAAGGGGACCCAGGCACTATGGACCAGGTAGTTGGACTGGCTGAGTGGTATACGGCCACTCAGGACTTTATACGGGACACTGCTCCACTTTGGCTCTCATGTTGGGCCCCGTCAGCCCATGAGCCTGCGGAAAGTCCACGACCCTCTACTGGGGCCAATCAGGACCGAGCCCGTATTGAGGGAGTATCCCGAAGTGAGAGTGACAACAGACCCATTTCCCCTAAATTGGCCCCAATGTCCAGTTGTCTATTAAGTGTTGGCGGTGCCAAGGGCCCAGACCTGTGGCTGCCAACTGCCAACTAACAGCTGAACCCATGGACTGCAGGTATACTCGCCAAATCTTTGTGTACGCCTAGCCCATCTGCACCGCAATTACAGGCATGGCCGGCCGCGAACCCCAACTGTGCCAGGTACTTGTCAACGGGTACCAAACGAAGGCTCTCTTGGACTCAGGGAGCTTAGTAACTCTAGTCCATGGGTCTCTTGTTGCCAGGGACAACTGCAATGGATGGAAAGTGGGGGTGGCGTGTATCCATGGGAAACTCCGAGAGTACCCGACCACTGAGGTTGCTTTTTCCACACCTTGTGGAGAAATCAAACATATGGTGGGAGTGGTGAACACCCTTCCATTTGGGACTGTGTTGGGAAGAGACTTGCCCCCATTCTGGTCCCTGTGGGAGACAAGGGTTAACCCTCCCAAGTTAAATGTTATTCTGGGCATGGAATCCGAAGATCCCGAGTTAGGGATACCTGCCGTAGGGGTCGCCAACCTAGAGACAGTGTGTAAACCCGATAGGTTTCCCCTAGAGATATTGGCAGGAGAGGTCGAGGAGACCCCACCGATCCCTGAGCTGGAAGTGTCCCTTGGTAAGTTTGGGACAGCTCAACTCCACGATCCCACCCTGGCCCAGGCACGAGAAATGGTGATAGAGATTAATGGAGTGGCTCAGCAACCTGGTGCCGGGGCAGTTTTTCCCCGCATGGCTATCCACCAGGAATTGTTATACAGGGTGGATAAAATCCAGGATAAGGTGGTGGAACAATTGGTAGTGTCCCAATCCTACCGTCGGGCGGTGCTCGAAATGGCTCACACCCACATGCTTGGAGGGCACTTGGGGACCAAAAAGACGCAGGAGCACAGAGCACAACATAGAGCCAAGCGGAGCCAAAAGGCTTGGCACCCCTCAGTGTGACACGGCCGTGCAGTCGCCCACGGCACCCGATCTCGGTTGCAGTTGAGGATACCTTTTATGTTCCAGTTGTAAGTTTCTTTGGACATTAAAATACATTTGCTTTGAACTTTTCTGTGGTCACTGCCTGTCTGTCCCACTGCACCAACCTCGCTGCACTACAGAAAAGACTAAAAATTTCTAGTGCAAGCAATTACAATTACATTCACATCCATATACATGCTCAGTGAAAGGAAGTCCACCTGTGTGAAATTTGAGTGTCACATGGTCTGTCACTAGATACACAAGTTCTCAAGACTGGAGTATCTGCCCATACGATGACAATAAGCCGTACACTCCATAGAGGTGGCCTGTATGGAAGACTGGGCAGAATAAAGCCTTTACTTAAATACAAAAATTGTAAGGCTTGTTTTGAGTTTGCCACAAGGCATGTGGGAGACTCCACAAATGTATGGCGGACGCTGCTGTGGTCAAATGAGAACAAAATTGAAATGCTTTTGCGAGCCACTATAAAAGAGAGAAAAGCTACATTGTGAAATAGAAAAACTTTTATAATAAGGCCAAAATGACTCTAGGCTAATTATTTGCAAAGTCTATCATCTGAAAAGTATGCACTGGATAACATAAATTTAGTCCTTCCTAACTTTGCTATTGGATGAAAATATCTTGAGAAGTGTGGCTTAAGATTACCATGTTTTAACAGGTTTTTAATAACATTAGTCTCCTCATATTAATATGTACAAAGCCTAAAGTACATCTTAAAAGGCTTTACTTTGGGGTCTATTAACCTATTTCTTCTTAAACCCCGCTGCAGCTAATTTTTTGTTTTTGCGTTCATTTTATTTCCTTCCCTTCTTCTAAAAGCCATAATCGTTTTCAATTTTTCTGTCAACAAACAGTGGGTATGGAAAGTATTCAGACCCCTTTAAATTTTTCACTCTGTTTCATTGCAGCGATTTGGTAAATTCAAAAAACTTATTTTTTTTCTCATTAATGTACAATCTGCACCCCATCTTGACTGAAAAATAACAGAAATGTAGCAATTTTTGCAAATTTATAAAAAATGAAAAACTGAAATATCACAT
>VIAB01029836.1:6420-16608 GCA_009801035.1 Oophaga pumilio
CCCGATATTTGCAGTATCGGAATGCTCAACACTAATAGTGAGCATATGGCTTATCCACATTCAGATTACAAAACATAGAATATGCGGATATCCCGCTGTACAATCACTGCTAACTCCACGATAACCCTACACTCCTCGCTGCCAACAACAATGTGGTTTTTAACCTAATAAATAAATGCAGGTTGATTGGATGCCATTTTTCTTTTGAGGTTCACACGATCAGGGTGTTCCATCCCCTCTCTCTCAGAGTAACAGTCATATACTGGCCCTCAGGCTCACCCACCCACTTCCTTGACCACTTTTAAGCGTTGCATCCACACTTCATGTCCTCAGAATTGACGACCCTTATCCTGAAAAACTTCAACATCTCCACCTCCCTAATTGCATCCCAGCTTCTATCTCTAGCCAATTCTTATGGCCTCTCACCACTTTCAAACTCTAACACACACAAAGACGGTAACACCCCTGATCTGGAATTTGTCCAGTTCAGTTTAATCTCCTATCTAGATGACTCTTCTCTTAACCTTTATCCACCATGAAATTAGGCGTATAACCACAACTTAGACATTTTTAGATGCTCCCTAAAACCACATCTGTTTAGGGCTTTCAATCACGTTCCCTAATCAAAGTCCTTTTTATATATATAGCTTATTCTCTACGTCTCTGAACATAATTCACCATCAAACTCAACCGTACCCAAAAGGCTCATGCAGCCTTTATCTACCCCCCATTTCCTCAAGATGGTTGTACCATCATTGTAAATAAGCACCTTTAATTGGTGTCACCCCCACCTCATTATAGATTGTAAGCTCTGAAGAGCAGGGTCATCATTATTTTTGCTTTAATTGTTTGATTATCTTAAACTTGGTGACTTTTGACTGTTTAATATGAACCTCTGACTCATAAAGCTATGCGGAATGTGTTTGCAATATATAAATAAAGGTTATTTATATTAGTAGATTGAAGGTGGTGAAATTTAAGATGTTAACTTTGCCATGTTTGGAGTAAAGAATCTTTTACGTGAGCACAAATGTGGTGCCGACACAGGGTGAAGTAGGGTGAACACGACAAGCTGCTGGACTGTGAGAGAGGTGCAGGCGGGGATGTTATGATGGATTGAGAAAGATTGGGTGCGCTTGGTATGTAAGATTAGTTAAAAACAGCAGGCATGTCCAATTCCATATCAGCTGACAGGCTCTAAATCACCCCAACTGTAGGGGGTAAACAAGTGGAGGTTCTTCGGCTGGAGACCTATGTGACAACACTTGCCACGGTGAGGGAGGAGGAAGAATCAGAAGATACATTTGATGGGATGGACGGTGGTTGTTTTCGAAACCCGCTAGTCTGCATTTTAGGACAATGACATTCCCAGATTAACACATGTTGATCACGCATGTGCCAGGTCATGCATGTAATACTGAAATGATTTCATTTTTTTTACTCTACTAGGTTGTTTTAAAAAAGTTGATAGATAACATGATTTTTTCAATTTTTGCTGGTCTGAAAAAAAGACCCAAGGTAGCCAACTGCAGAAATGTGAACGCTGCTGTCCACTGACAAAGTTGGGCCTCAGGATGCGTTGATTGTCGTGATTGCATAACTCTGTGTCTACATAACTTCCTCATCTTTCTCCTCCTCTGCTGAGCTACTCAGTTGCATGCCCCTGGGTTTACACCAAGTGTGATCTACTACCTCATCATCATCCTCTCTGTTCTCCCACTCCTCGCCCTGAGAGTCACCCTCCTCCTCTTCCTGCCTTGACAGCACAGTACAGTACACGGGCACCTCAAATGTCAGAGTCTCATCACAAATGGTTCATCTTCACCCAATGGGCTTAACATCTGTTGACGAGGTTTTGGTTTATACTTGGACAAAACTTCGTGCGGCTATGGATCAAAGTGACCAAAAAATTTGGTCATCGGTGCAGATGATTTCCTTGACTCTGTGAATCTTTAGAGTACACTTCCTATGCCCATGGCATACAATGTGTGCAGATATCTGCAAACTCAGCTATCTGTGGTTCCCAGCAATCAATTGGGTGCTTGGAGAGTTGTGATGTGGGGAAAAAAGGTTAATTGGGGTGGGTGCCACCACTGAGGACTGTGCTGTTTGTGATGTTAAGGTGGAGGAAGAGGAGCAGAGGCCACTTGATGCAGTGCTTGCCATCTACTGAAGCACATGTTTTTTCTGGCCCTCATCTACAAAGCATACCATTGTACAGCTGCCAAAGAAAGGGAGTGGAGTTGCCTGTCCAGTAACAGAAGTTGTAAAAATGCTACGCAAATTCTGACTGCAGCAAAACAAACCGACTTCTCATCCCTCATATCATACCTGTCTCACAACCTTAAACAGCTATTCAGGACTTTCAATTATTTTCTGAATCCACCAGTTCCCCCTCCCTCTCATCTCAGCTGAATACTTTTCCTCACCACCTGTGAACTTGACACAATAACGTCCCAGCCCATTCCAAACTTTACCACAGTCTTCATCACAAGCATAACCCACCTCTTCAACCAGTCACTAACAACTGGTGTCTTCCATCCTGACTGAAGCATACCTCGTTCATGCCCATCCTCAAAAAGCCTACCCTTTAACCATCCTCTGTGTCTACCTATCGCCTCATATCATTTCTCCCCTAGGCCTCCAAACTACTGGAAGGAACACCACGTCCATTTTGAACTGTCCTCCCACCTCTCCTCTTGCTCCCTCTTTGACTGCTCCAATCTTACTTCAGACAGCACCATTCCACTGAAACTGCCCTGACAAAAGTCACCAACAATTTACTAACGGCCAAATGAAAGTGTGAGGAAGGAACAGCCACCATCTTGGATAGGGCCTGTTCCAGCCGCCATTTTGTCTGTTCAAGGTGCTATTTTGTCCGAATTCACAGATTTACAGCAGCTAACTGCTGTAATTCCCCATGGCCTTAGGCATATTGAAGACAATAGGGTTTAGTCTCCACTGTGAATAGCCAGGCCTTTTAGTATGCTAAGTAGGCCAGGCCAAAACAGTACTTCAAAGCTGGGGGCTTCAATTAGATTATACCTGCCAGCTAGACTCAGAAAACACATCCATTGTATTTCCGAGACCCTATGGTTCCTTCTAGGATTATGAATTATGAGCACATCTTTGTAGGTACAAACTCATAAGAAATATCTGTGTGATCCTGCGGACCTCGGGCATCTGACAGTGCAACTCCCGAGTCTGTGATGGCTCGGGGGCCTGAGATATAGAGATTGGCCCTCCACAGAGTCCCAATCTGGCCAGGTTTGATCTCCACGCGACAGGAAAAACATACTGCATCCGCTGGTACCTATCGTGTCCTGATCCGATCGTCCTGGAGAAAGTTAACCCCTTTGCTAGATATTGGGAATAAATTCAGCAGGGAGCTAAGGGTGGAGATTATCAGCCCACCCTCTGACACCGAGGGGAGGGACCTAGCAGGTTTAAGAACTGTGAGTGGATGGCAGACTCTCTCTATTCTCACAGATGCCAAGACGATGAAGATCTAAGAAGGAACAAGGGACAGATTTGCAATGGGAGCAGCGGCACACGTTTTGGGGCACTGTCCTGCAACTAAGCTTCTCACCTGTGGATCGCAGAGCTCCCTGCCTCAACATGCAACCTGGTAATATTGACCTCTAGCTAATACCTCTAAGCCTTGTACCATTATTGTTGCATTTTACTCTTACTGCAAATCCACTATAATTCCATTGTATAGCTTACTGTATATTTCTGTAATTATCTAGTGTGCCCTTAAGGCAATTAAACCATAAAATTAATTTTGGGCTGATGCTTTTACTCTGATCACGAATCTTAGAATACCCAGTGGGTAACAGGACACCCTCCCCGGCAGCCATTTGCTCTAGGTGCAGTTCCCTTACTGACCTGAGAGACAAAGGGGGTGCTGGAGAGCTGTGCTTGTGTAGTACATCACATTGGTGACGTGGAAGGAAGGGGGTTTCCTTCACAGAAAGCGACACAAGTTTGTACTCTTCCTTCTCCTGGACCTGGCATCTGTCTTTGACACAGTAAACCATTCCCTCTTACTACAGACTTTCTTATCTGTTGACATTACAGACTTGGACCTCCTCCTACCTAACAGACAGGACATTCAGTGTCTCCCACTCACACACCACCACCTCATTTCGCCCCCTATGTGTGGGTGTCCACCAAGTTTCAGCTGTAGGACTGAGAACTATGCTTAGAGGGTGCACGCGCTCACTCACTCCTCCCTCTTAATGGGACCTCCCGCCTGCATCAACCTAAGGTATTCCCAACCTATGGCTAGGCGATACCTTCTATTTAAGGCTTCTCCAATATGGAGGTGCCTGAGCTACGTTGTTAGTTTGCCTTACATGCTTGTTAGTTGTCAGGTTCCCGAGATCTACCTGTCTGTTGTTTACACTGTACCCATCTGCTTTTACCTGTTTGTGCCCGTCTGCTCATACCTGTCTTTGCTCTTTTGTCTATCAGCCGGTCCAGATCGCACCTGCCAGTTCTTTTCTGTGCCTCAGCCGGTCCCATCTGCACCCATGGTTCCAGAATCCCTACAGTGCCTACCTGCATTTTTCATCCCTCCTTTGGGCCGTAGCAGCTTACCTGCAACCATTTTTTATGGTTGCAAGGAAAGTTTCCTGCAGCTGTTGGAGAGGACAGGGAGCTTCTGACAATGATGCTTCTTAGATTTGGGGGCTACCTAAAACACAGTACAGATAGTTCTGCTTCACATCACTTGTCTTATCTATTGCATTGTTTCTGTGCTGTGTTGTGCATAAATATGTGATTCTTCAGATTTTGTATTAGTCAATGCCTAATAAAAAGACCTGAGTAGTCTCGAAAGCTTGCAATTTATTACCATCTTTTCAGTTAGCCATTAAAAGGTATGAACCACTAAGGACTCTCAATTCTGAATATTTTTCTATCTACTGGCTAACACGGTACAAAGATATACATCTTTCCTGTATCAAGATCAAGACAGAATTTTATCCACTGGAAAAGTAAATTGGTATTAAATGAGAACAAATGCAAATATTAAAAATTGTAAAAAATCCAACAAAAAGTAATTTTAAAA
This sequence comes from Oophaga pumilio, assembly GCA_009801035.1. Taxonomy (NCBI): domain Eukaryota; kingdom Metazoa; phylum Chordata; class Amphibia; order Anura; family Dendrobatidae; genus Oophaga; species Oophaga pumilio. The sequence goes on from VIAB01029836.1 coordinate 11,495, forward strand.
ATTATACAATCTTGGTCTGCTGAAACTAATACTCTATTTATATAGGCTGTAAAAAATTGAATTTGGTGTCCTTTGGTCCATAGATTTGCATGTAATAGCCATGCATGTGACACAAAACTAAAAATAAGTGCTGGACTAAGCATGTACAGTACAGACCAAAAGTTTGGACACATCTTCTCATTCAAAGATTTTTCTGTATTTTCATGACTATGAAAATTGTAGAATCACACTGAAGGCATCAAAGCTATGAATTAACACATGTGGAATTATGCATTACATTTTACAAAAAAGTGTGAAACAACCGAAAATATGTCTTATATTCTAGGTTCTTCAATGTAGCCACCTTTTGCTTTGATTACTGCTTTGCACGCACAAAAGGTGAACGGATGGACTCTACATGCCTGGTTCCCACCGTGAAGCATGGAGGAGGTGGTGTGATGGTGTGAGGGTGCTTTGCTGGTGACACTGTTGGGGATTTATTAAAAATTGAAGCGGTGAGCGGTCCAGCTCACCCCAAGCCATCTCGATTAGGTTCAGGTCTGGTGACTGTGGAGGCCAGGTCATCTGTCGTAGTACCCCATCAGTCTCCTTCTTGGTCAAACAGCCCTTACACAGCCTGGAGGTGTGTTTGGGGTCATTGTCCTGTTGAAAAGTAAATGATTGTCCAACTAAGCGCAAACCGGATGGAATAGCATGCCGCTGCAAGATGCTGTGGTAACCATGCTGGTTCAATATGCCTTCAATTTTGAAAAAATCCCCAACACTGTCACCAGCAAAGAACCCCCACATCATCACACCACCTCCTCCATGCTTCACGGTGGGAACTAGGCATGTAGAGTCCATCCATTCACCTTTTCTGCGTGCAAAGCAGTAATCAAAGCAAAAGGTGGCTACTTTGAAGAACCTAGAATATAAGACATATTTTCAGTTGTTTCACACCTTTTTGTAAAGCGTAATGTATAATTCCACATGTGTTAATTCATAGTTTTGATGCTTTCAGTGTGATTCTACAATTTTCATAGTCGTGAAAATACAGAAAAATCTTTGAATGAGCTGTGTCCAAACTTTTGGTCTGTACTGTACATTTTTTTAGATTTATTTTTTTGTTTTAACTGTAAATCAACTGGGACAAAAAATGCACATTTTAGTATTTTCTGTTAAGTAGATGAATAGTAGCCCAGGCTTCTTTCCCCTCCGTACTTAAGCTAATACATTATCAAATGTTTCTTTGCTCATTTAGACATAAACAATATCCTTCTTGGAATGGATGCAATGAGTACTCACTGAAATTCCATGCCTAATGGCTTCAGCAACAACCCCACAGTGTGAAACTCATTCACACCCTGCAGGGGGAGGACACACTTTAACCAGTTGAGTTGACACTGCACTGCATTTACAGTCTGTTCACATTACCCCATTCTACCTTAGAACAAAAAAGTACTCTAGAGACATTAGGTTCTGCTTATTTCCTGACAGACACGATGAGCTCATGCTACAAATGAAAGAGCTGAACGTTTATGTTTGAATTAAACTCTATGACACTAATACAGACTTCTCGAGGCTTTAGAAAAAAGTTATAATAACATCAATACTAAGCCATTTCAAGTGAATCACTTACTGGGTTTTAAGAGAGAATTACCTAAAACACAAAACATATTGTATATAGTAGAATTATATTTTTCTCAAATATCTGAAAAATTGGTCTGAAATTACTCATAATTCACCATTAGCAGCACATACGCCTGGCCACAGGACAAAATCAGCTCTTTGTGCTTTTTGAGTTATTTCCTTCATTCTTTTTAGGCAGTAAGCGCGAATAGACAGCATCCTTTCTCTTTTTGCTCTATTCTCAGTAGATCTTTTTCTGTATGCCAGTTGTATGTTGCCTGATATGTAATTTCTTATATTTACTGCCTTCCGGGGTTGCAAATCCCTGCAGAATATGTTACACTAAGTACATTGTTACCTAAATGATATTCTGAAAATGTGTGTTTAGATTCCATAAGACATAGACATATAAATGAATATCTAGTTCAAACGATTTACCAGTTCACTCAATTATTCAGATTATGCATATCTATTCTATTATTTCTAAACACTTTTTCGGTGATTACTTTGTTTCTCCGTTCATACTGCAACCACATACACAAATGATACACCATTTGAAGGGTAAACTTGCCCCCTTCAGCAAGAAAATAGCCGAACAAACCACTCATCCACAATTTAATCACAAAATACAGTTTAAACATTAATTTTAATAAACCTGCAGTAAGGAAAAATGACCTGCAAGTGGCACCACAGTACCCCAAAGCACACTACCACAAATCTGCTTACAGACATCACAAACAAATCCAAACATTTGCCTTGGGGTCTTTTCAGCTTGCTCAAGTGAAAGAGGATTGCACACTTCACTGCAGGTGAGTCACATATTCAAACACTTTTGTATACATGCACTGCTTTTTCACTGATTACTTCGCCCCACACACACAAATGATACACCATTTGAAAGGTAAACCTGCCCCCTACAGCAAGAAAAGAGCCAAACAAACCACACATTCTCGATTTTATCACTAAATACAGTTTAAACATTCTTTTTCATAAACCTGCAGAAAGAAACAATGACCTGCAGGTGGCACCTCTACAGGAAGACATTTTTTGGCCTCTACTTATCAAACCAATTTATTGTATTACCAAGCTACATATATAAATATCTGTCTGTGTTAATCATCTCATGAAATACATTTACATTTGACCAGCTTGCTTTTTCTGAAATTGCCTGCACCCCCAACGACCAATGTGCAAAAATTTTGCACGGGCTAAGCTAGTATAATATATTCATAAACATACTGTATATAGAGTGAATGGTTGAGTGATTTGGCAAATCATTTGAACTATATTAGCTTGAATTTACTCTGAGATCTCTACAGGCCTCAGATTATAATAAATAAAGGGATTAAAGAATAAAAATTGTTATACTCATTGTGCTCCTCATTTGGCTAGGTACCTCAGCTATCTGACCAGTCCTTCATTAGTTCGCCTTCTCCTTCTGGCTCTAACATCAGAGCTGGAATGATGAAGAGAATTAGCAGAAGAACTCATGGGGAGCAGAGACACCAGGTCAGGTCCTAAAAATATGCGAATGAAATGGTGGCATCGGCAAATTTAATTACAAAAAATTTGGGTTCTTGTACATTTGAATTTTTTTTGCGACATTTGAAGCGAATTAGATTGAGTTCAAATTAATTCTCTCATCTGAATTACATATTTTATCCCATTGTTTTTAATACTATATGTCATGTGGTTTAAATAACATGGTCAATTTATTCTACGGGTCATTATGATTATGGTTACATCAGGCTACTTTTTCCACAAAACATCTTAAAGCACACATAACTCTTTATTATTACATCCATGAAGCTTTCTTGTGAAAAATAATGATGCAGTCAGAATCAAATTATGTTTTGGTATGTACCACATTTCCTTTTCACACAATACATGTGATAATTATCAAAATCACATTTCAAAAATGAAGTCTGTGTTTTATACCTTTACTTTCTAATAACACAAATATCATAGTTTAAATTATTAATCCTCTGTTAAAATAAATAATCATGCAATTCTAACAATTAAAAGCCAGTAATGAAACCACAATGTCATTTAATTTTGTCTATGTCATTTCCTGTTGTCAGGGGGCATGACAAAGGCAACACTGAAACGCGTGTCGGGGTGGACGCATTTGCTGCTGTGCCCACCTACATATGGTATCTATGCGATGTATGCTTTTTAAAACTGCATCATACATACTTTGTATATCTCTCTATATGCTGAATGCCTTAGTGCTTCCTGTGCATGTTTACCTGACTGTGACTACCATAACATTGTAATTTATATTTTGGGCAGTAGGTTGGAATTTTCTGCATTCTAATCTAATGGCTGTTTCCAAATATAACTAGTATATCATGTTGACCTTCAGCTTGCACATTGCGTCCCATACTCTATATTGCACATGCGCACTTTTTGTTCTCCCTTTTCTAACCTCTTCCTTTAATGTAATGTCAATAAAGTGTTTACATTTTTACACCATTTTGGACTGTTTGATTGCTTATTTATCATATATCAGTGCAATTTTTTTACTAGTATCAAAGCAGTAATGTTAGTATCAACATAAATTATTTTAATACTTGGGTGAAAATAATTCTGAGAAGGCTTGTATTCAAATAATTCTGATAGTGCTTAGTCAAAATTTGGTAAGAATATTCTTAGTATAATTTAAGTCACAAAAATGAAATATTTAAGACATTAATTTTAACATTGTTTTATTCTTATAGTTTAACAAACCTTCTTAGTTTAAAAGAAATTACATCACAAAGAACCACGAACAGCAAAACAAATGTGATTTATTTTAGTATATCCGTCAGCAATTCTGTATTGTGACTAATGAAACACTTCCTATGCTTTCCTGTTCTTGTATACTGTGCTGTTTCACGTAACTTCCTGCTCAAAATCACTAATAAATATGACACAGAAAGATCTTTAGTCACTTCCTCAGTTCCCAAACTCGCCAAACAAACCACATGTTATGTCTGTCACAGTCCACATTAATCAGAATGGAAGTTTTGTCTATTTAAACTACATAGCAAGGAAATTATGGTTAAATATCTCCACTTTGGTCTCATCTGATAAAGACTTCCAGACAATCCATACTTGTACAGTTTATTACAAATTGCACAGACATGATCCTGAACATTTAGCATAACTGAGGCCTTAAGATTTTCAGTTGTAGCTCTTATTCTTTTTTTTGTTTTACATTTCTCAGAGCATTACATGTGGATTTTGCTTGGATGTCCAAGCCTGGGCAGTTTGTCAACTGACTTGAATGTTTTCCACTTGTAAATAATCTTTCTTACTGTATAATCACATACTGACTTGTTTAGAAAAGTCCTTACAACCCTTCTCAGATTGATGGGCAGCAACAATTGCGTCTCTAAGATCATTGCTGATGTCTTTTTGTCTTGGCATTGTGCTAACAAACTTGAATTCTTCAGACCAATACACTTCTACATTTATATGGGTGGTCACTAGTGTTGAGCGATACTGCTCGATATCTAAAAATA
>VIAB01029840.1:15871-34121 GCA_009801035.1 Oophaga pumilio
AAAGGGCAAAATCATTGACAAAGTTACCAAGAAAACCCGGAATACTGACAGTATCCTTACACACACACCAAATACGAATGACATTAGCACGCACTCGAGCGTCGCTGAGAGCCTTTCAAACGCTAGTCTCCACCCCAAACGCTGACACCCATTCGGCCTAGGCGTCGCCCGCGGGCCAATCCAAAGCTGCCACATCACCAGAGCAGGTAACGTCTGACCACCAATGAGGAGATGCCACATCACGGACATGCACAATATAATGATCTCTGGACTTAGACTCCAGAGGGCAAGGCAGAACCTGTATGCCACTGGTTATTAAAGGCTTGGCTGGAGAGCCAGCAGCAACCAATTGCACACCACGAGCCTGAGCAAGACACTGGGACCGATACCTATGCTGAGCAGGACTCGCAGTGGCTGGGACTGAATGGGAGACTGCAGAAGCAGACAAGGCTTGCGATCTATCCCACACAGTGAGAGAATCCCAAAGCCTCACACACACTGCTGGATCAAGGTTATTATCTCTGTGCAGATAACTTTTATACCAGCATCCCACTGTTCAAGTCCCTCTCTTCGTGAGCTATGGCAGCCTGCGGTGCTGTTTGCAAAAATCAGAGGCCTCCCTAAAATGCTACTTGGGCAACAGCTCTGAAAAGGTGAGAGCAGTGCCCAATCTAGCGAGAACATGCTGGAGGTCAAGTACAAGGACGAGAGGGATGTACTTTTCTTGACCACTAAACATGGTGATGGCAGCATTCCCAGCACTCTATGAGGTACCTCTCCACAGGTCACCAAATCAGACTGTGTACTAGGGTATTGAAGGATTTGAAGGAATTGAGGGAATTGAGGGTAAACTGATCAAATTTGCTAGTGACACAAAGCTAGGAGGGGTAGCTAATACTAGAATAGAGAGAGAGGATTCAAAAAGATATAAATAAACTGGAGCAGTGGGCAGCAACTAACAGAATGGATTTTAACAGGGAAAAATGCAAAGTACTACATCTGGGCAATAAAAATGAAAAAAGCATATACAAAATGGGAGAAATAGGGCTAAGTAACAGCACATGTGAAAAAGACTTGGGTATACTAATTGAACACAGACTGTACATGAGTCAACAGTGTGATGCAGCAGCAAAAAAGGCAAAAGCAATTTTAGGATGTTTCACCAGAAGCATACAGTCTAGATCACGTGAGGTCACTATTGCCCTCTACTCCTCTTTAGTCAGACCTCATCTGGAATACTGTGTCCAGTTTTGGGCACCACATTTTAAAAAAGACATCAACAAACTGGAGCAAGTTCAGAGAAGAGCCACCAGAATGGCGACCAGCCTGCAAACCATGTCCTATGAGGAACGGTTGCAGGATTTGGGAATGTTTAGCTTGCAAAAAAGAAGACTGAGAGGAGACTTAATAGCTGTCTACAAATATCTCAGGGGCTGTCACATTGTAGAAGGATCATCTTTATTCTCATTTGCACAAGGAAAGACTAGAAGCAATGGGATGAAACTGAATGGGAGTAGACACAGATTAGATATTAGAGAAAACTTTTTGACAGTTAGGGTGATCAATGAGTGGAACAGGCTGCCAGGAGAGGTGGTGAGTTCTCCTTCAATGGAAGTCTTCAAACAGAGGCTATACAGACATCTGTCTGGGATGATTTAGAGAATCCTGCTTTGAGCAGGGGGTTGGACCAGATGGCCCAGGAGGTCCCTTCCAACTCTACCATTCTATGATTCTATGATTCTATGGTACGACAAGAATATGGGAGGAATTGATCTCTCAAGTCCTCCAGCCATACAGTGCCATTTGAAAAACAAGCTGTGGAACAGGAAGCTGGCCATGCACATCATACAGATGGCAATGTACAATGCTTTCCTACTATTGCAATGTGCAGGCCAGACAAATACGTGCCTTCAGTTCCACGAGATAACAATCAAGGCCCTAATGTTTGGAGATCAAGAATGAACTGGCCTCAGTACTTCTGGAAATGAAGGTAAACATATTTTACAAGGCCAAAATTCCCCCATGGAAATCCCACAAAGCACAAAAATAGGAAGGTTGCAAAAGAGGTGCCGAATGTGTTACTGAAGGGGGACACGCAAGGACACCAGCTATCAATCCGACACCTGTCCCAGCAAACCTGGCCTGTGTATAAAACAATGCTTCAAACTGTACCACACATCCATGGGCTACTAAATTAATTTCTGACTTAAGGTACTGCCACACTACTCGATCCCGCTAGCGATCTCGTTAGCGTCGCATACTAATGAGATCGCTAGCGGGATCGTTTTAATATCGCTAGTGTGGGACCACACATAGCGATATAGCTAACGGCGCTATCGCCGTTAGCGATCTTCTTAGCGATTTAGTTTACTTACAAAAGTACCACTAAATCGCTAAGAAAAGGTGCCACACAGCGATTACATACTCACCCAGCGGGAGCGCCGTGGGAGCGCCGACGAGAAAAAAGGGTCCGGATCGTTTCCAGCGACGAGCGAGATCCCAGCAGGAAGCTCGTCGCCGGAAGCTGCCGCACACAGCAACATCGCTAACGGGATCGCTAAATAGTGACGTTTTTTAGCGATCCCGTTAGCGATATTGTTTAGTGTGGCATACCCTTTACACAACTGACAATCTGTACACTACACAACTTATGAATGGCAATCTTATGTACACTACAAATCTCACATATGCCAGCCTGATGCACTCTACAGAATTTACACATATAGGCTAGGCCATCACATTGTAAAACTCATATTCGAAGAAAACACTAGATCAATTACAAAATAAGATCACTTGTGTTTTTTTTCAAACTGTTTAGGCACATCAGGGGCTCCGCAAATAACACCCGCAGACCATTCCATCAAAATCTGCATTCCAAAATGTCACTCCTTCCTTTCCGAGCACTGATGTGCACCAAACAGTAGTTTTCTCCCACATACGAGGTATCAGCATAATCATGAGAAATTGCACAACAAATTTTGGGGTCCATATTTTCCTTTTACCCTTGTGAAAATAAAAAAATGGTGCTAAAAGATAATTTTTGTGGAAAAATTTTGATTTTTTTATTTTTATGACTCAACGATATAATTTTCTGTGAGGCACTTTGGGGTTCACTGTGCTCACCACATATTTAAACACGTTCCTTGAGGTCTAGTTTCCAATATTTGGCACATCAGAGGTTATGCAAATGCGACATGATGCCCGCAGAACATTCCATCAAAGTCTGCATTTGAAAACTACACTCCTTCCCTTCTGAGACCTGACGTGCACCCAAAGAGTAGTTTTCTGTCTCATATGAGGAAGTAAATTTTCTGCTTTTACCCTTGTGAAAATAAAAAAGTGGTGGCTAAAAGATCATTTTTGTGGAAAAAATTTGATTTTTCACTTTCACTGCTCAACGTTATAAACTTCTGTCAAGCACCTGGAGATTCAAGGTTCTCACCACACATCTAGATAAGTTCTTTGGGGGGTCTAGCTTCCAAAATGGGGTCACTTGTGGGGGGTTTCCACTCTTTAAGCACATCAGGGACTCTGCAAAAGCAACATAGGGTCTGCTCTCGATTCTAGCCAATATTGTGTTCAAAAAGTCAAATGGTGCTCCTTCCATCACAATACCTGCCGTGTGCCCAAATAGTGCTTTTTCCACACATATGGGGTATCTGCGCACAACAATTTTTTGGGTCCATTTTCTCCTGTCACCCATGTGAAAATAGAAAGATTGGGCTAAAAGATCATTTTTGTGGAAAAAATGTGATTTTTAATTTTCAAGACTCTATATTATAAACTTTTGTGAAGCACCTGGAGGTTCAAGGTCCTCATCACACATCTAGATAAATTCCTTGATGGGTGTTGTTTCCAAATTGGGGTCACTTGTGTAAGATTGAAACCGTTTAGACACATCAGGGGCTCTCCAAATGCTACATGGAGTCCGCTCTTGATTCCAGCCAATTTTGCGTTCCAAAAGTCAAACAGTGCTCCTTCCCTCCCAAGTGCTGACGTGCACCCAAACAGTTGTTTTCCCCACATATGGGGAATCTGTGTATTCAGGAGAAATTGCGCAACAATTTTGTTTTTTCATTTTCTCGTGGTATCTTGTAAAAATAAAAAAATGGTCTAAATTAAATTTTTTGTTAAAAATAGTTAATTGTTCATTTTTTCCATCCACATTTCAATTATTCCTGTGAATCACTTGAAGTGTTAATAAACTTCCTGAATGTGGTTTGGATGATGATGAGGGGTGTAGTTTTTAGAGTAGTGTCACTTTTGGGCATTTTCTATCATATGGGCCCCTCAAAGTCACTAAAAATGTGATGTGGACACTAAAAAAAATGTTTTGTAAATTTTTCTGGAAAATTAGAAATCTCTGGTCAACTTTTAACTCTAATAACTTCCTAACAAATAAAAAATTATGTTTCAAAAATTATGCTGATGTAAATAAGACATATTGGAAATGTTATATTTTTTACTATATTATGTGACATAGCTCGCTGATTTAAGGGCATAAAAATTAAAGTTTGACAATTTCAACATTTTCTAAATTTTATTCAAATTTCATTTTTTTCATAAATAAACACAAGCCTTATCAAATAAATTTTATAACTATCATGAAGTACAATATCTTCCTTCACGTAATCTTCGATCCTCCCAAGACCTCCTACTATCCTCCACACTTATTCGTTCCTCACACAACCACCTCCTAGATTTCTCCCATCCTCTGGAATTCCACACCTCAACATGTACGATTATCCACCACCCTTGGATCCTTCAGACGGAACCTGAAAACCGATCTCTTCAGGAAAGCTTACAGCCTGCAATAACCATTCCGCCTCGCCGCCACCACCCTAGCTGCCGCCACGCTGCCACCACCAGAGCTGCCACATCGCCGCCACCATCAGAGCTGCCGCACCCCCGACCTTCTGTTTCTTCCCCATTATCCCGTAGAATGTAAGTCCGCAAGGACAGGGTCCTCTCCCCTCTGTACCAGTCTGTCATTGTAAATTTGTTTACTGTAAATGATATCTATAACTTTGTATGTAACCCCTTCTCATGTACAGCACCATGGAATTAATGGCGCTATATAAATAAATAAATAATAATAATTATAATATGTCATGAAAGAACACTCTCTGAACCAGTGGGATACATTGAAGCTCCCAGAATTATTGGAACATAAAGTGACACTGGTCAGAATTGTAAAATTTGCCTGGTCATAAAGGTGAAAACAGGTAATTTTTTTCATGTCATAGTCTGTACTTTTAAATAATAAATTAAATCATCTAATTTTCACATTGGCAACTGGGGCTTTTTTAGACTAACTTCTTGAGGTTTCAGGAAACAACTTGTGTTCAATTGCCAAAATGCACACTCCTGTAACACTTCTGCCCAGACTTGTACTAGCTATGTATGCTTCTATAGCCATGCACTAAATAGCAATAGCACAAAAAGAGGACTTAAAAATCCTCAAAAAATTAAAAAAAATTGTTTGAAGGCTTGGGCAGGTGAGCATCTCTGACTTTTAGCTGTATTTTTGAATTTTTGGAGGATTTTTAAGTCCTCATTTTGTGCGATTGCTTTTTAGTGTAGGGACTCGTAAGCGTAGGGATCCGTGATGAGGATTACGAGCTAACGTATTTTGGCCAAAATATCAACTAATACCTCACATTTTTTATCTATGTTTTTGCACTTTATTTTTCAGGGTGTAGTTGGGCCCATTTGGTATTGTAAACTGTGGTGTCTGTTCACATGGGATGCATTTTGATAGTGCTGGTCAGTCCGCCTGATCTAATAGAAGGGTGTAACTACTAGGCTGTTTAACTGGATGCTGTGAATTGCCATAGTGTGAACAGCGCTGCATACTAGTCTTCATTGTGCATTAATAGACCAAGCAGCCACCCCCTCCCTGGATTGGTAGGTTGTGAGCGGTTGTCTCATCAGTATTCTTGCACCTATGTTGCCATCTTAATTATATGGGTCCACTGCATCCTGGAATGCATTTGTTTGAAGACCTGGACAGGTGAGCATTTCTGCCTTTTTGCTCTATAGCCAGGCACCACCATATTCATAATGCTGGAGATGCTATTGAAAGGAATTTTTTGGCAAATATTGCTATGCAGTGTATGCACTGCCAAGTCAGGTATACTCATGTAGCTGGGACCTGGGATGCCAGTAAAATAGAATTGGTGTGTGCTGTCCAACAGCTTATTAGGAACAATCAGTACTTTATATGGCTAATGGGGAAGAATCACATGATTACTCAATTTACTCCTAATTTCATGGTGTTTTTCCTACTGATCTAGTCTTGACAACCTGGCATTCATCCTGACTATGATTTTGGTGTCTAGTTTTCATTCTGGTTCTGTTTCCTAGACCCAGCTAGTTTGACCACACTTACCTTAGGCTCAGGGCTCTAGCCAGCAGCTACTTTGATGACACAATCCAGTCAAGCCAGCCATAGGTCCATTTCCCTATATAGGAGTTAAAAGGTAAAGTACAGGGATCAGCTAAACAGAATGGTTTGAGCCAAGTCTGTCAAATGTTGTCTTCTTGGGATGATGACTTCAGACAGACCCTACAAGATAACTGGCCTATATGGATCACCTAGAAGCTTTGGTTAGGCAAATGCAAGCGTTAGCCTAATCAGCCAAGATCTTGCAGAATAGCTCCAACATTAGAAAGTGGTTGAGTTCGAGTATTTCCCCTGACCTTTTTAGAACCCAAGATGAACCTCCATGACCAATTTACTGGTAAACGAAAATACTTTATTACAATTACATAAAGCTGTCATCTGTACTTCAGAATCTTCCAACACCAACATGTTGATTTTGGGTGTGGGACTCAACATTTCCTTGTTAGAAAGCGACCTCAGGCTTGGAAGTTTTCAATACTCACTGAAAGAAAGTTGGATCTTTGTTTCTAATGTGAAGAGTCTGCATATCATCTGTTGTGCTTTCCCAGATAACAACCACCTGAAAAGCATTAGTGCCTTAATGGGTCCACGCATGCCTACCTAGGCACACCTATGATTCTGAAAAACTATTGTTCCCAGTTTGTTTACCTCATCTTGAAAAGTCTGTGTGGCTTAAAGGGGTTTTCCCACTAACAAAGTAAACTTTAATCACTATATCTTAGAATAAAAATAAATTTCACAAATGTGTTAAAAAATTGTTGCTCAACTGAGATAATCTTATTAATGTTCCCGTTTTGCACTATGTATTGGTTGCGCCTGACCATGCAGGAACATATTGATTGTATCATAGCTCCTGTCCAGGAGAGGATGCAAAAGAGAGTATACAGACATAACAGTTAGGGACTATTGGCTTATAAATCCTTAAAGGGAAAATAACACAAAAAGGCACATGTTTTAGACAAGTAGTTTCTGCAGGAACATAATCTCGAAAAGAGAAATGGTATATAAGCATCAACAATTGCAGCTAATATGAAGCACCTTAATCATGCAAAAAATAAATATAATCATTGTACCACCAAGTGTCTTCGTCGACTTGTTTATACACGTGTGGCCTGATCTCCCCATGGAATGCACTTAGACCTTTTTTTTCCTTATTTGTATGTCCTCTTGACCACTTTGACAATTCAGGTTCACATTTAGTGGCTTAGATTCATGGGTAACTAACGTTGCTAGCGTGGCACAATGATTATATTTATTTTTTACATGATTAAGGTGCATTACATTTTTGTAAATTGTACAGGTAATGTTCATGTCTGGCTTAATAAATTATATTACCCCATATTGAAGGATGGACCAAGGATTTTATTTGTCTATTTCAATCAATAATATTGAATTGGTCAATTGAATTGGTGACTGTCATTTTCACAAAATACATTTTGCTGGAAGAGAGAATTTGTTGTACAACTGCTGATTCTTTGCAACTCATTCCCTCGCAATTACTGAGAAATTTATAATTATCCAAAATGTGTGTAATGTGCGTAGAAATTTTCAAGACATTCCAACATTAATAGTTAATATGACTGTCACTGCCTCTCAGCTTAAATATCTTTACTTACAACATGTAATTATTAAATCTCTCTTTTATTCAGATGACAAAATGAAAATATATGTAATTTTAAGAAAATATGTGATACAAAAGAAAAGACTTTTCAGTGCAGGAAATTTAAACAAAAATGCACTTAAGTTAAATTGTCATCATTAAGATTTAAATGTTTTGGATTACAGTACTCAAGTATTAGAGCTCTTAGGCTAAAAAGAAAAAGGACTAAATAAACATGTAAAACCATGCTGACATTTATTTGTCATTAACTCTTGTTCAAACTTGTATAGCTTTATACTTTATGATGAATCACACACTTTTCATACATGTAATAAAGAAAAAAATAAAGACTTATTGTCACTGACAAGTAATATATATATTCATTATTTTATATGTTGCTAATGGATAAAGTAATCAGAGGAGATAGTAGTCTTAACTAGGCCACAGTTTCACACAATGGCTACTTTCTTACCTTGAAGAAGCTAAATTTCAAAAAGTTTTTTTCTGAAGGAAAAATGTATAAAATTGTGATCTGATCAACAGTAAACCACATATTTCAAGCCATGCTAAAAGTCAGATTGTCACTTCTTTACATAAAAGTGTATAATTTGGGTAATAAAAGTGGTTAAAAGTATACTTCCCTTTATTTCCTATAGAATGGCAATATACTGGGTTGAAGCAACAGTGACATATTATGCTCAAATACAGTGCCACAAAAATGTCACAATGTGGTGCACAAATAATTGTATAGTCCGATGCTCACCTTCCCTGCAGGACCCTGCGGCCATCTTACTGCCGGTGGTCACCATGGCGATCGCGTTGTGCTGATGGAAGCACAGAGGGAGCTCACTCCCTGTGCGATGCTCCTCGATGTCACTGTCACTATTGACAGTGGCAATAGAGGGGTTAAATGCCTGCACTCATGTTTCAGCACTGTTAAATACAACAGAAATCAGAGTCTCCTATGAATGATCCATGGATCGGCATTCACAGAAGCACCTGCAGTGAAGTGTGCAATCCTACAATGTACCTGAAACAGGCAGGGCAAAGCTCTTGGGCAAGTTGGAAAGACCCCAAGGCAAATGTTTGGATTTGTTTGTGATGTCTGTAAGTAGCTTTGTGGTAGTGTGCTTTGGGGTTTGTGCTGTCACATTCAGGTCATTTGACCTTTCAAATGGTGTATTATTTGTTTGTGTGGGTGGTGTATGAACGGAGCAAGTGTGCAATTCAATAGGCAGTGCATGTTTACAAATGTGTTTGCATATGTGGATCACCTGCAGTGATGTGTGCAATCCTCCAATTTGGATGAAATAGGCTGGGCAACCAATTTGGCAAGCTAGAAAGCCCCCATGGTAAATGTTTGGATTTGTTTGTGATGTTTTTTTGTGGTAGTGTGCTTTGGGGTAGTGTGGTGCCACCTGCAGGTCATTTTTCCTTACTGCATGATTATGAAAATTAATGTTTAAACTGTATTTTTTGATCAAATTGTGGATGTGTTGTTTGTTTGGCTCTTTTCTTGCTGAAAGGGGCAAGTTTACCTTTCAAATGGTGTATCTTTTGTGTGTGGGGCAAAGTAACCAGCGAAAAAGCAGTGCATGTTTACAAATGTGTTTGTATATGTGACTCACCATTTGGATGTGTGGGGCAAAGTAATCACCGAAAAAGCAGTGCATGTTTACAAATGTGTTTGCATATGTGACTCACCTGCAGTGAAGTGTGCAATCCTACAATGTGCCTGAAACAGGCAGGGCAAAGCTCTTGGTCAAGCTGGAAAGACCCCAAGGCAAATGTTTGGATTTGTTTGTGATGTCTGTAAGTAGCTTTGTGGTAGTGTGCTTTGGGGTAGTGTGCTGCCACCTGCAGGTCATTTGACCTTTCAAATGGTGTATGATTTGTTTGTGTGGGTGGAGTATGAACGGAGCAAGTGTGCAATTCAATAGGCAGTGCATGTTTACAAATGTGTTTGCATATGTGACTCACCTGCAGTGAAATGTGCAATCCTCCAATTTGGCTGAAATAGGCTGGGCAAGCAGTTCGGCAAGCTGGAAAGCCCCTATGGCAAATGTTTGGATTTGGTTGTGATGGTGTTTTTGTGGTAGTGTGCTTTGGGGTAGTGTTGTGCCACCTGCAGGTCATTTTTACTTACTGCAGGTTTATGAAAAATAATGTTTAAACTGTATTTTTTGATCAAATCGTGGATGTGTGGTTTGTTTGGCTATCTTCTTGCTGAAGTTTCTTGATTAAGTGGGCAAGTTTACCTTTCAAATGGTGTATCATTTGTGTGTGTGGGTGCAGTATGAATGGAGACACAAAGTAATCACAGAAAAACAGTGTTTAGAAATAGTAGAATAGATTACACAAAATCTACACAATGGATTTCTTCACCACAGATATAATTTTAATCAGTGGACTTTTTTTAGAAAAATCCTGCTGACTGGTTCTCTTTAACCCTTTCAACACCCATGCCTGTTTTCACTTTCATGACCAGGCCAAATTTGACAATTCTGACCAGTGTCAATTCATGTGGTAATAACTCCAGAACGCTTTAACGGATCCCACTAATTTTGAGAATGTTTTTAGGGACATATAGTACTTCATGATAATTGTAAAATTTATTTGATGTGAATTGCATTTATTTGTGAAAAAATGGAAATTTGGCAATCATTTTGAAAATTTTGCAATTTTCAAACTTTTAATTTTTATGCCCATAAATTAGTTATGTCATACACAAAAAGCTAATAAGTTACATTTCCCACACGTCTACTTTTACATCAGAACAATGTTTGAAACATGATTTACTTTTGTTTGAAAGTTATAAAGTTTAAAATTTGACCAGCGATTTCTTATTTTTTCAACAAAATATACAAAAACATTCTTTTAGAGACCACATTAAATATGAAATGACTTTGTGGGTCTATATGAAAGCAAATACCCCAAAGTGATACCATTCTAAAATCTTCACCCCTCAAGGTTTTTAAAACCACATTAAAGAAGTTTATTTACCCTTCAGGTGCTTCACAGCAATTTTTGGAATGTGGATGAAAAAATGAACATATAAGTTTATTTCACAAAAATTTTAATTTAGACCCAAATTTTTTTATTTTCACATGGGTAGAGAAAAATTGGAACCCAAAATTTGGTGTTCAATTTCTCCTGAACATACTAATACCCCACATCTGAGGGGAAAATGACTGGGTGCATGGCATGGCTCGAAAGGTAAGCAGCACCATTTAACTTTTTGAATGCAAAATTTGCTGGAATAATTAGCAAACTCCATGTTGTGTTTGGAGAGCCCCTGATGTACCTAAAAAGTCAAAATTTTCCACAAGTGACACCATTTTGAAAACTATACCCATCAGTGAACTTATCTAGGTGTGTGGTGAGCACCTTGAACGCCCAGCTGCATCACAGAAGTTTATATCCTTAAGCCATGAAATTAATCACATTTTTCCCACAAAAATGATTCTAGCCCCAAATGTTGCATTTTCACAAGGGAAACTGGAGAAATTCTACAGTACAATTTGTTGAACAATTTCTCCTGAGTATGCCGATATCCCATAAGTGGGGGAAAACTACTGCTTGGGTGCATGGCAGGGCTTGGAAAGAAAGGAGTGCTATTTGGCTGTTTGAAAACAAAATTTGCTGGAATAATTAGTGGACGCTATGTTGCGCTTGGAGGGCCCCTAATGTGTCTAAACAGTGTGAATCCCCCACAATTGACAATATTTTGGAAACTGGACACTTTGGGGAACTTATCTAGATGTGTGATGAGCACCTTGATCCCCCAGATGCTTCTCCGAAGTTTATAACATTGAGCAGTAAAAATTTAAAAAAATCACATTTTTCCAACATAAATGTTTTTTAGTCCCAAATTTTGTATTTTCACAAAGATAACATGAGAAATTGCAGAATAAAATTTATTGCGCAATTTCTCCTGAGTACACTTATGCCAAATATGTGGAGGAAAACTACTGGTTGGGTGCACAGCAGGGCTTGGAAGGGAAGGAGCACCCTTTGATTTTTTTTTAAAGCAAAAATTGCTGGAATAACTAGTGTACGCTATGTCACGTTCGGAGAGTCCCTAATGTGTCTAAACAGTGGAAAACCCCACAAGTCACACCATTTTGGAAACTAGACCCATCAGTGAACTTCTTTAGATATGTGAATCCTCAGGTGCTTCACAGAAGTTTATAATGTAGAGCCATGAAAATTAAACAATCATATTTATCCCACAAAAAAGTAATTTTTGCCCCCATTTTTTATTTTCATGAATGTAACAGGAGAAAATAGAATCCAAAATTTGTTGTGCAATTTCTTCTGAGTATGCATATACCCCATATGTCTGGGTAAACTACTATTTGAGCACATAACAAGGCTCAGAAAAGAAGAAGTGCCTTTTTTAAACAGACTTTGATGGAATGGTCTGCAGGTGTCATGTTCCACTTGGAGAGCTCCTGATGTGCGTAAACAGTGACAAACTCTCACAAGCCCCAAAAGTTTTAATTTTCACAAGGATAGGAGGAGCAAATGGACCCACAAATTTGTAGTGCAATTTCTCCTGAGTACAACAATATTTGGTCGAAAATTACAAATGATGCACAGTTTGACGGTGCTTTATTACATTAACAGGGCCCATGAGGTGCCAGAACAGGAGAATCCCCAATAAGAGACCCCATTTTACAAACTAAACCTCTCATTGAATTAATCTAGTGGTGCATGGATCACATTGACACCACAGGTGGGTCACATAATTTTGTAACATTGGGCTGTGAAGAAAAAAATTGTTACATTTTTACCACCAAAATTTTGTTTGGTTTAAGCCCCAGATTTTATATTGTCCCACAATTTCTGTTGAATGTAGAAATATCTCACATATGTGGCTGTACAATACTGGTTAGCCATAGGGTGAGACTCTGGAGGAACGGAGCGCTATTTGGCACCTGGAGCGCAGATTTTCCTAGAATAGTTTGCAGACTCCATAAATAGTGCTATTAAGTGCTAGGGGAGCAGAATCCCCCTTAAAGAGATCATGTTTTGGAAATTATACTTTATATGAATTTATCTACAGATTTAGTGACGATTTTGACTCCATGGGTGTATTCCAGAAACAAGTAGAAGCAGATGTTGCTGAGTAAAAGCTACAAACTGCAGTTTTTTTGTGACTAGTACATTGTAGTGACCATTACATTGTAGTGACCAGCTCATGCTTCTGAAGACACGCACCCGTAACTTAGGCAGGGTCTCTTCGCTCCAGAAATGCCAAACATGTGGATGCTAAATGTGGTTTAAGCACATTGTGGGGCTCAGAAAGGGAGAAAAGCATTTGGATTTGGGAGCACAGAATTTGCTGAATTTCTTTTGGGGGTAAGTAGCCATTTTGCTTTTCCAGAGCCTTTGTACTACCAGTAACGTGGAAGCCCCATGTATTTCCATTTACCTGAATTGGGACTTGCTTTTTTTGTGGATTGATTTGAAGCTTTTGTTATGAACATTTTACATAATGTTTGGGATCACATTTACCCAGCGCTCTACACTGAGCACTTGCATCGGCATTTCCATCTAAATCACTGATGTGATTCAGATGAAACCACTGAGGGATCCATTCACTATAATGAGGAAGCAGAGTTACTCTGGACAAGGTCTGGCCTCTATTCAGCTGTGTTCTTCTTTCCAGAGGTGCACAAAACTGTGGCCAGCAGCACTTTTATGCATGCCTAAAAAGATGGTCACTGCCGAGTCACAGGGCAGACAGCATCCACAGTGCATAAAACTGCATCATTATAGGGAATCTTCCACTGTGGGTTCCATCTAATTCATGTATTTTAGAGATTTACATACAAACCCTGGTGTAAGCGCTCAGAGTAGAGCACAGGAAAAATGTGAGCCAAGCCTTACTGCAATCTTTGGAAGGCAGAATGAAAAAAAATCAATATCAGGTAAAGAATGGTTGCTTTATTTATTTTTTAAACTGTTCCTCAGGCGGTATAAGTGATTAGCCACCTTTATTCTTTGGGTCAGTGCGATTACAGAGCTACCAGATTTATATAGTTTTGTTATGTTTGGCTGCTTTCACAGCCAAAAAATCATTTTTGTTTTTGCTAACACAAATTTTTGCATTGCCGTATTTTGAGTTATAAATTTTCCATATTTCTGCTGATAGAGTCATGTGAGTGCTTGTTTTTTTGCGAGACAAGTTGACATTTTATTGACACCATTTTCAGGTACATGACATTTTCTGATCACTTTCTATTCTGATTTTTGGGAGGCAGAATGAACAAATGCTAGCAATTCAGGAATATTTTTTTTTTAAATTCCATTCTGCATGTGGTAAAATTGATGTCAGCTTTATTCTTCGAGTGAGTATTTATTGTTTTTGGTTTTTTTCGTAAAATATTTTATTTATGGGTACAATATTTATTTCTTTTGTATTATTGTTTTGTGATTTTTCTAAATTATATTTAGAACTTTTCTTTTCCTTTTTTACTAATTCTTTCCATGGGACTTTCACTTTTTGCAGTCTGATCGCAGTTCTAATGCATTGCAGTGCACTAGCATTGCAATGCATTAGAACTGTCAGTGCTGCACTGTCCCGTTAGTTAGATCAAGCATTGCTCATGATCTAATTAACTTGCTAGTGCCTCGCGACCGAGATGTCATGATGACATTGAGTCAAAATGGCAACGATTGGGCTACTGCAATGACGTTTCCTAGTGTGCACGCAAAATCGCCATTACGTATCCGTACATCCAAGGTCAGTAAGTACCACCTAAATCAGACATATGAATACATCCAAGGTCATGAAGGAGTTAATTAATTAGAATGTTGATTATCATGCTTAGCTTTATATTGTAATATAAGTCTAATTTCTTTGCTAATACATAAAATATTCTTAAATATTTTTTTAAAAATACAGTAAAAATCATTTATACCTGTATTATATTCATGTTTTCAAATTGTTCTACATGCTTACATGCTTAAAATAGACTAAGTCTTTATAAAATAAGAAAAATATTAAAAAGTTTTGTGTATTTAGAGTAGGTGAAAATAGTCAATGCAAAAAAAATTGGCAAGCAATTTCTCAGCCATAAATTTGGCTGCCAGTTTAATGTGTATGTAATTGTGCTCTAAGGAAATTTTCAGAACATATGGCTTTCTTTTTAGCATACAGTTTTAGTTTACCAAGTACAGTTGGTGTATTAAAATTCTGTCTAAAAATGAAAAATGTTTTGAACAAAATATTACAATTTAAATAAAGATCTAATTATCAATTCTAGATATTCATATATAATTATTTAATTTATTAGATTGAGTAAGTATGATCGGAAATTTGTAAATTGACATATATTGGCTACACTAAATGGTTAGGTCAGTAAATTTTTATTTTGTTCAAAAACTTGTTGATTGTGCTTTTATGTTTTCTGAACCCCATCCAGATACACTTTTTGCCATGTGTACACTCCTGGCTGTGAAAATCATAGTTCATTCAGCTAAAATACAGTGATAACACTTTGGGTAAAGCTTAACTTACTTTTCCTTTTGTTAGAGTTCAGATGGTTTCCCGTCTACCACAAATAATATTCTTTCTTTGTAGTTAAGAGTTTTCATATCTTAGATATTTATGGCAGATCAACTGGGTATCAATGGATATCATAATGTTAAATAGACTTTGGTGTGCTCATCTGTACATTGAACTCCTACAGAAATTAATGGAGAAAGTAGTGTGTGAGTGTTGTCTTGCCCGTTAAAGTTGCTGTGAAATAAGGAAAGAAGGTGAAGGGAGTTGAAGGACCCTTTTTCTGGATACTGTTGTGGGTCCAATAGGTGGGTATTAGACATTTATGTACTTTACATTGAATATGTCATGTTAAGAATACACCATGCACAGTCAGCTTGCTATAAGAATAGCGGGTATACCATTCTTTATTAAAATTTACCATTACCTCTAGCTTCTAACAATCTTAGGATTCCCTTAGAAAATTTAGCTTTACATTTACCTATTTATAACAGAGAAAATGTCACAATCCATTTTTGGATTTGTGGCAGCTCTGGTTCCACTAAATTAAAACTTTTTTCCTTTTGGACCATCGGTGGTTAAAGTCAGTTTTTCCCCCGCTGGCAATCTGGTGTTACTGCATTTCTGCTGGGTCAGCTGATGCAGGTGATTACCACTCCCACCATCTTTTAAAAGGTCACCTGATGCGTCAGCTGACTGTTGGTGTTAGAGCAATCTGCAGTGACCAAGCTGGAGTAAGGAGCTCTCTGGATGCAGTAGTGCTTCTGCTGAGTTTACTTTTCTGGTGCCTTGAATCTGCTGTGTGGTGCTTTGCAGCAGAGAAAGCTAAGTGTAGTGTTTTTGTTGACTTGTCCTTTGGTATCTGTCTCTTCCCCCTGTGTTTATTACAAGCAGAGGTGAGGCTCCTTGCCGGCCAATGCACTATCCAGGGCAGTTATAGGTGACAAATAGGGATGTGGCATCCTGACAGCGCCAGGGGGAAGGATCTGCATATGGCACTAGGGGAGTGCAGGGACAGGTTCAGATTTGAGCTCAGGTGGTGACCATTCCTCATTCCCTAATGGTAGAGCCTCCCTCTCGCTTATTCCATCCCCATTGTGTGTTGTGTCGTTAGCTGACCGACCATCCGCTGGGTCATGTCATACCGTGACAGTCACTCTGTAACAGAAAACCTATATATGCTTTTTAAAGTGAATCTATTCCAATGAGCTAATAATTTAGATTTTTAATAAAAAACAGAATTATGTGCAAATTATTTTTATGACATTAATTGTAAAAATGCTCTTTTTGCAAAGTAAAAAAGCAATTCTGGTAATGAAAGTGTAAAAATGCTGGGAACTATTTTCCAAACGCTAACCTGCAGGGGTCATTAGCACTGAATGTTCAACTGTTCTGAATATAATATACCTTGCAGATCCTGGATCCATTGCCAAAGTTATTAGCCAAATATAAACTATTAGTAGATTATGGCATGCCACAATGACAGAGAGAGAATAAAGATCAGTTCGCCACCATAGAAAACATCAGCAGCACTGTCAGATAAAATAACTTGCTTTAGTGCATGATGTTTTGAGCGTTGAGCCAGACCTTGGCACCAATATGGATGAAATAGGATATTATTCTCTAGCACCTTTACTTGGGATTAAAACCTAATTTTGAATCAATTTTCAAAGTAGCATGGTACATACTTTACATTGATAGATAGTTACAACAGTGGCATATATCTTAAAAAATAAATATCAGTACAATTTCATAACATTTTTTTATTTTCATGTAATATTGCTATCTATTTATTTATAAACCCACCAGCCTAATTTAGCATAATTAAAGCAAGATAGGATTAAAGAGTATATTTAACCATAATAGGAAGTTTATTAATACAATCAAATTAAAATCGTATAAACAGAGTAGTACTACCAAACGCAAGGCAACATAAATGGGTTTATATGGTAAAAGTATAGCAAAAGTAAAAAGGACAATACAATACCACTCAGGTAAAGTGCAAACTAAATACTTGATCACACATGCATGCCAAACCCTAATTAGTTCATCAAGAGTTGGATATAGGGAAAACAAAAATAATCCAAGATTTACTGGGATAGAGTGCAAAAATCAATATTTAGTAACGAGAACATTTTGTACATGCATGTGAAACCTTAAATAATTCATAAGGGTTTAAATATATGGAGCAGTAAAATGAAATTCAAGACTGCCATAAGGCCAAAGAGACTAATAAGATCCAACGGCTACTCCATATGTACACAATTATGTTCAACATCCTCATGTGAGTTGGAGGGCAAGTTGGACAAAAAAAAGAAGAG
This sequence comes from Oophaga pumilio, assembly GCA_009801035.1. Taxonomy (NCBI): domain Eukaryota; kingdom Metazoa; phylum Chordata; class Amphibia; order Anura; family Dendrobatidae; genus Oophaga; species Oophaga pumilio. The sequence goes on from VIAB01029840.1 coordinate 33,712, forward strand.
AAAGTGTCAGCTTATGCAAAATAAAGTGCCTGCTGTGCATGAAAAGTAAAGTGGCACAGTGCCCAATAAAGCCAATACTTACAAAAATATAACAGTGAATGTACCCCCGACCTGCCGCCCCTATGCTCGTTTTGCCTTTTCTTCGTCAGTCAGAAAGACCTAAGTGATGTAGGAATTGAGAGGTTCTGTACTAGTGAGATAATATATTGTATCAGTTTTTTGTTAGAGTGTGCATCTAGAAATCCATGTGAGTTGGAAAGAATATTATTGATGTTGGTATCCGTTAACTTTATATCTAGTTCCTTTTCCCAGGAAGTCAGATGTAATGGCTTATACGGCAATGTGGGGGAAGTTAGATGGTTGTATAATTTAGAAATCATCTTGGGAAGGGGAACTTGAGGAGTAGACCT
>VIAB01029841.1:0-11774 GCA_009801035.1 Oophaga pumilio
CAAGACCTCCTTCTCCCCTCCACACTTATTCGCTCCTCACCTAATCGCCTCCAAAACATCTCCCAAATATCCCCATCCTTTGGAATTCTGTGCCCAAACACATCCGACTATCAACCACATTTGGATCCTTCAGACGGAACCTGAAAACCCACCTCTTCAAAAGGTAGCATTCTGCAATGACCCCGCTGCTTCCTTACCACTACCAGAGCTACCGCCTCACCAATACTGGAGCTGCTGCAACCCCCCAACCTACTGATTCCTTCCCCACCATCCTGTAGAATGTAAGCGCAAGGGCAGGGTCCTCTCCCCTCTGTATCAGTCTGTCATTGTTAGTTTGCTTACTGTAAGTGATATCTGTAATTTGTATGTAACTTCTCATGTACAGCGCCATGGAATCAATGGTGCTATATAAATAAATAATAATAATATTCGCTCATCTGTATTCCCATTGACTCCAATGACGTTTGGCTATTTTCAACGAATATTGCAAATATGGCGTTCGTAATCTGCACTGAATAATGAAATATTCGCTCATCTCTAGTTAAAAGTTGACCAGCAATTTTTCATTTTTACAACAAAATTTGCAAAACCATTTTTTTTAAGAGACCACATCACATTTGAAGTGTCTTTGAGTAGCCTATACGATAGAAAATACCCAAAATGGACAGCATTATAAAAACTGCTCAAAACCACATTCAAGAAATACTTTAACCCTTCAGGTGCTTATCAGGAATTAATGGAATGTGGGAGAAAAAAATGAACATTTAACTTTTTATCACAAAAATTTTACTGCAGACCCATTTTTTTTATTTTCACAAGGGTAACAGGAGAAAATGAACCACAAAATTTGTTGTGCAATTTCTCCTGAGCACGCCGATACCCCATGTGTGAGGGAAAACTACTGTTTGGGCGCATGACAGGGCTTAAAAGCGATTTGATCTTTTGAATGCAAAATTTGCTGAACTCATTGGTGGACGCCATGTCACATTTGGAAAGCCCCTAATGTGCATAAAGAGTGAAAACTCAAGCAAATTACCCCATTTTGGAAATTGGACCATTCAAGGAACTTATTTAGATGTGTGGTGAGTAGTGATGAGAGAGCGTGCTCGTTTCTCACTATAGCAACGTTATGTTCGTTACTCGGTGAGTATTTTTGAATGCTCGAGCGCAAGCTCAAGTCCCTGCCCTACGTGTTTTGTGCTTCTTAGACAGCCAATAACTATGCAGGAATTTCCTGAAAGTCACTGTAATGCCATAGCCATCTTTGTTGTGGCATTACTGTGATTGTCTGACCGCCTAGCGTCATCATCTGGTCTATATAAGACTCGTGACGCCATGCTCGGCACAGTGTACCAACGGACACAGGCAGAGCGGGGAGAGGTGCTGCATTGCTGAGCTAGGGACAGAGTTGTAGCTGTGTACAGCCAGGGATTAGACACCTGTAATATTTCTTTCAACTGAAACAAAAGGATAGGATTAATTGCATTACCTTTCTGTTGCAACTCATACCAAAAACCCTTCAAGTTCTCAGGGCTAATATATTATTTTTGCTCTTAATCCTGCAAATTGTTCTGCACCAGTTGTGCATCAAAACATGCAGCTAGATTTGGTCAGTTATCAATAACAAAATAACCAGGTTAGTTATCAGGCATCAATATATTGCTCCTGCACTGTTAAAAGTCCATATTAGGTGTGCAAATTTTCCTGCGATACTAATCCTGCAAAGTTTTCTCAACAGGGATATATCATACGTAATTTAAAATGGGAAAGGTGCATGGTAAGAGACTGGGAAGTGCACATGATATTGATGGTGAGCACTGAGGCCAAGGCCTTTAGCAAGGTGAAACTGTGCCTGCTGTGGGAGCACTACAAACACACACATCATGTTGACCTAGCTTCCTGTCTCACTTCGATGGGTGGTGCAGAACACCACACTTGAAGTCAGACCAGTGTGAAAAGGTTTTTGGATGGATAGCAGTTAATGCTTTCAGTCACTTTGTCAGCACCACCCTGTCTTCCACATGGTCCAGTCTCAGTAGCCGTGATTCTAGACCCCAAAATTCTCCTTCCTCCTCCCCATGCTTAGTGCCTGGAGACAAGTGATCCCACCCTTGGACATTCCAAAAAGCTGTTAACATTTCCATTTATAGATTCTGTCCTCTTTCCCTGCCTATTTCAAGTGGGACATGAGGAGATCGCATATAGCGATGCCCAAATATTTGAGCAGCCATGCCCACAAGAAGGCGATGGTGGAAAATGAAATTACTGTTGCAAGAGGTGGATGATGATGAGACACAAGTGATATTGCTATGTTAGCAAGTCAGAAGGAGGACCAGGGGGCGGACATGGAAGATGAGGTGATGGATGATGAAGTCACTGACCCAACCTGGGAAGGTGACATGCAAAGCAAGTACAGCAGCAAACAAAAGGAGGGATATGCAGCACCTCAACAGGCAGGAAGAGGCAGTGGGATGGCCAGAGACACAAGGAAGGCGGCAAATGTTCCCCAGAACAGCAACATGGGTGAAGTTGCTAGGCCAAGGGTTAGGTGTTACTGAGTATGGCCCTTTTTTAAAGACAGTTAATGCTAAAAACGCTATTTGCAACATCTGCCATGCCAGCATCAGCAGGGGCAGCACAACTACCAGCCTGACAACCACCAGCATGCTTAGGCACATGGCAGCAAAGCACCAAACTATTTGGGCCGAACACCAGTGCCAAGTAACAACATCTGTGGGTGACACCACTGCTTCTTCCCCTGTTCATCGCGCATGCCAATCCCATGTCCATGACGAAGGCGAAGATGCCTCCCACCCTGCACTGGTCGTTGCTCACATGCAACCACATCTATGTCCTTGTCTCAGTGCAGCATTCAGCTGTCCCTGCCTCAGTCTTTGGAAAGCAAGGGTAAATACGCAACCACCCACTAACAGGCTGCAATACTAAACAGCTACATTTACAGACTCCTTGCCCAGTAAAAGTTTCCATTTAGGCTTGGGGAGATGGAAACTTTCTGCAACCTCATGGCGGTGGCCGTCACTTGATACTTGGTCCCCAGTCACCACTAAATCTCCAAGTGCGCCATGCCCACCTTACACAAGCATGTGTCCCATGATATCAGTCTTGCCCTGAGCAACTATGCTACTGAGAAGGTTCACTTAACCATGGACACATGGCCACATGCATGTGGCCAGGGACACTACATCTCCCTAACTGCACACTGGGTGAACATTATGGAAGCCGGGACCCATTCGGACTCTGGCATGAAACACGTCCTACCGACACGGAGGATAGCAGGCCCTGGTTCAATCAGGGTTTCCCCTATCTTCTTCAGTAGTTACTACCCCTCCTCATCACCCTCCATCTCAGAAACATAAGCATCAGGCACAAGCTGGAAGCACTGCAGCACTGCCTCGGCCATGTGGCAACAGGCTCTGCTGAAGCTAATCTGCTTAGGTGACAAACCACACACCACCGCAGAGTTGTTGAAAGCTCTAACACACCAGACTAATCTATGGCTCTTGCCCCTGAACCTAAAACCAGACATGTTCGTGTGTGACAATGGCTGTAACCTGGTGGCGGCCCTGAAGCTTGGCAACCTCACACATGTACCATGCCTGACGAACGCGCTCACGTACTCAACTTAGTGGTTTATCGCTTTCTCAAAAACTACCCAGATCTGCCTGAACTACTTGTGAAAGTATTCAGCGTGTGTGCCCATATCTGTAAGTCAGCTATAGCTGCTGCTTTCCTGGCAGTACCGAAGCAGTGTTTGTAACTTCCAGCTCACCAACTGGTGTGCAATGTGACCACGTGTTGGAACTCAACACGCGTTGGAACTATGCTGGCAAGGCTTTGAGAGCAGCAGAGGGCAGTAGTTGAATACCAGCTACAACTTGCTTGTCAGTATTACGGTCAGACTCCGCACATAAGAGCTGATGAGTGGGCAAGGATGTCTGACATCTATGCGATTCTCCAAAATTTAAGGACTCCACCAAGATAGTGATCGGCGATGACTCCATAGTCAGCGTCGCCATTCCACTTCTCTGTCTACTGAAGCGCTCACTGCTCACAATTAAAGAGGAGGCTTTTCAGGCAGCGCAAGCTGAGATGGAGCAAGAAACTATACAAGGTGATGCTACACAGCCCAGTCTCCTTTCATCTTCACAACTCGGATTGGGTGTTAATGAGGAGGAGGAACAGGAGCTAATTTCCAGTGCTACAGTCAGTACTACTCACACCACCTTCATCCCGTCGCATTGACCCTCACATTATGTGCATTTTATCTTTTTTGTGTTGTCCTCCTCCACCATATCAACAGGGTGATCATGCTACCCTCATTTTATTTTTTTAAGGGTGTTTATGATGACTGCATTAAGAATTTGGAGAGGCCTACCTCTAACATGTTTTGATATATATGTATAACCCCAGGGGTAAATGTTTTTCAGCCCATGCACTTCGTACATGAGAATTACCAGTCTAGGATACCCAGTCCTTAATAACCAGAAAAAAATATTTTCTGAGGCCATCCACTATGTCTCTTCAAAGGAGTATTGGAGTGCCTCCTTCAAATTTTTGGCTTCTCTTGCACTTAGTGCATACGCTTTGCCAGTCTATGAGACCCATTATTAATGGGAAAAAATACTTTTCTGAGGATCCACCTTCTTGTTGAGGAAACCTTTTTGGAAACCAAAAGAGCCATTGGGTTCTATTATATGATCCAGTGCCTTGTTGTGAGCTCTCAGGTGGTCATCACATAGGGAGTTCTCACACTGCATACATGATTTCACAACCAGGACAGGAGACTTTGTACAGTAAGTACAGAAGATCCTGGTCTCTTACATATCAGGCTGAGTCTATGCGAAATGCTCCACTATATTCCCAAGCAGTGTTGATGAAATAAAGTCCTTGATACTGCTATGTAAAACTAATAGCTTTTTTCAGGGATAATTCAAACAGATTCTATTCTCCAAAGATACCAATTTTATGTGTAAATCGTGTAAGGTGAGCTGTTGTGGTAGGGATAGCGTATTACAGGCATCTAGTCAGGGATTATTGCCATATAAATTATAATACTTGCAGCTGCTTTTTTTCTATGCACTCATTGACAGATTCATGTTTTTTATGGTGATCTGTACTCAGAAATTCATCAAAGCTGGCAGTGTTGTTTGAATTCCTCCAGAGTTTGTTGCTGCAATGTACAAGAAAAAATCTTTTCAGGCCACTTCAGATCCCTTCAATATTCTGCTACTCATCTAGTGTGAGCTGTCACAGTAGGGATAGTGTATTACAGTCATCTAGTCAGGGATTATTGCCTTAAAAATTATAATCCTTGCTGCTGCAACCTAAAAAACAAAATATCAGGGTAATACCTATTCCATTCCCTATTAATACCTGTTAGCTGCTTTTAGTGTAGAAATAGGTGTTAAGTATCATCTGCTGGAAATGAGTATTCATTCTGGTCACACTCTTTTACAGTCCATAACTTGATTGCTTTTTTCCATACACTCATTTACAGATTTTTGTTTTTTTTATGGTGACCTGTACTCAGAAATTCATCAAAGCCTGCTAAATTAACTGATTTAATGTGTCCATTTGCAGTTTCACTGTAGCAGCTGTGTGTAAGAGATAGTGGTGGGAGACTTTATGCTACTGGAGCTGGAATTACCACCTCTGAACTTTCTATTGCTTTGTTTGCATTCATTTCTTGGTGCTTCTTGAGGTATGTTTGGGGTCATTGTCCTGCTGGAAGACTCGTGACCTAGGTTGCAAACCCAGCTTTCTGACAATGGACACTACATTGCAACCCTAAATCCTTTGGAAATCTTCACATTTCATGATGCTTTGCACACAGTCAAGGCACCCAGTGCCAGAGGCAGCAATACAACCCTAAAATATCTTTAAAGCTCCACCTCTTTAAAATTCCAACTCTTTTATTTGTAGGCCTCATTCCATTTACAGTAAACAGTAGAATGATGTGCTTTACTAAAAAGCTTTATCTTGGTATCATCTGTCCATAAGATGCCGGCTGGCCCTCTAAAAATAGTGAGGGCTGCCTGATGACCCTGAAAAAAAATAGTGACTTTCAGAGTCCCTCCTTCATAAATTAAATGGGATGTGTCTGATCATATCTCACACACCACATGGCCAAATAAGGTAGTAAAATGGTAAAATTACATTTCCTGGTGAAAGTTTTTTTGACCATTGAAAGCAATGCAAACGAGTAGAAAAACTACATGTGAACATAGACCAAGGTGTGGAGGAGCATTTTGTTTCTCTTATTTATTTTGCCTTATATATAAGTCATTATCTAGGAAAGAATGTTTTAAATTGTTAACAGTAAAATCCATTTTAACTTTCTTTTTTTATGTTTTATTGTCAGTCTGAAAAGTGGTGCAATACTCTGACAACATTATTCCTAGCAGCAACTTGCGATTCAGAGATGCTTCCAGGAGTTTTCCCCAAACTCTTCCCATGCCATTTCAGCGCTGTTTCCATCGATTTCAGCAATTTTTAGACCCCTACAAAACTCGGGGAGGGGGGAAATGCTCGTTTCCCTTTGAGTTCAATTATACTCATTACTTGGGTCGAGCACCAGAGCATTAAAATTTGCTCTACTTGAGTAAAGAGCACCCAAGCATTTTAGTGCTTGGTCATTACTACTGAGGATGGCTTGATGGAGAGAAGCATCCTAGTCATGAAGATGGTGAGAAGAGTTACTTTTTTCTGGTGGGCAGAAGAAGTCATGGTCCTGAAGAGAAGTCATGAGTGCATGAAAAGATGTCGGCCTCCAAATTCTCTGCAGGGATTCCTTGCAGGCTTGAAGAATTGTGGGTGTAAGGCTGGTACTGTAGAACTGCTGCCAGAGCCTCTGCATTGTGTCCTCTTCTCCCTGCATGGAGGGACTCTGACTTACCGCCCCAGCCCAGCGGCATAGTCTCTCGGCATGTCCCTCCTGCTTCCTGGTGTGCGCTGCACTCCCTGCTAGCATGCCTAGTACTCACTTGATCTCGCTCCCCTGTTCTTAAAGGGGCATTAAGCACATATGCTAAATGTCCTCAGCTTGTTGCTGAGAGGCATTTTGTATAATGTAGAGCACCAGTAAGATGGGTTTAACGAAAAAACAAAAACCCTTTAAAATTAGTCTTTATTAAACATCATTAAAAAAAAAACAGATTGCTCCAGACATGCACATGGGATATGCACATCGCCTTTGTCAATCCCTCTTTTTGACCTCCTGATGAACCTCAAACCAAGCAAGTGGAAACACGTTGAGGCATAATGATGTGGACAGATAAGTACAATATTATGGTCACACATTTTATAAAAAAGATTTATGAAGGAATTTATGGTAATGACATAGATTGTTGATTCATAATTGTCAGGAATATACCAAAATAGGAAGTACACTTCTTTGTAATAGGCAATGAGAAAATCATTGTATGGTGGATATATTATGGGTGAATTTTCTGTATCTTACAGTAGATGTACCGAAATATCTGCCAAAAAGTTTTTTCTAATGTCTAAGGGAAAATCTTGTAGTAATTATCTGTGTTAACGTTTTTTTTTTTTATCAAAATAGATTTTGACCTGTACCATACTGCAGATGCTTGTGAATAATTCTTTGTTGCTGTATATTCTGTTATTTAACCCCTTAATGACCGTCGATACGCCTTTTAACGGCGGCAGTTAAGGGTACTTAAACCACAGCGCCTCTTTTTAATGGCACTGAGGAATAAAGGTCTAGCACCCCCCCAGAGTCAGAATTTCTCTGGGGTCTCAGTGTGTTAGGGTTAGGTTTGTAATTAGAGTTGGGATTAGGGTTAGAGATGTGTTGGGATTAGGGTTGTAGTTAGAATTCGAGGGTTTCCACTGTTTAGGTACATCAGGGGCTCTCCAAACACGACATGGCACCACCATTAATTCCAGCCAATTTTGAGTTCAAAAAGTCAAACGGTGCTCCCTCCCTTCTGAGCCCTGCCATGCACCCAAACAGTTTTTTTGGGGGCTATTTCTGAGCCCTGGCTATATTTTGGCCATTCTTGCTAGGTCTGGCAATCTATATTGCCAGAACAGACCGGTCTGTTCTATTGCGCATGCGCACTCTGTCCTCACGGACTCTTGTTCTAACATCTCGCAAGATCATGACGCTGCTGCAGGGGCATCATGGTCTTGGCGTTCATTTGGTCTCACTTTACGTCCTGGCCACATCAACTGTGATGTCTAGAGAGGTTTCCGCCCTCCCTCACCCATGAAACATTCACTTGTATGCAATTAAGGTAATTAGCAATGGTATATGTGTTTGTCATTTGGATCAGCAAACCCACTTCCCCTGATGAAGCTGTGTTCAACAGCGATACGCGTGGGGCTTGTTCCCATGTGCCCTGCTACTTAGGCTCCTTCATGTTTCCTGCCATTTAGGGCACTGTGACTCTTCTGGGTTTTTGTCTGCAGGCTTTTGGGACTGCGATGCTACTGGTTTACCCCTTTTCCCACATCAGTGGACATACATCTGGGGCACATCTCTACCCTCAGTCTCTCTAGTGAGTATGAATCAGTATGAATAGGTATATTTCTTATTTTGTCCTTTCCATGGCTCGTCTTCTTTTTTCTTATTTGTCCAATTGGGTGCTATAGCTTTAGCCCCTATTTGGCTGCAGTTCCCAGGTTTTCATATATGCATCTTGTGATTTGTGTGTGTTTTGTATTCACATGGTTCATTAGGATATATTCACCAGTGGGCCGCATTCACACATGAGTTCCATGTCCATTGTCAATTGCAGATAGTGGCAATCTGTGTCCACTAGGGGCAGATGCATATAATAACATAAAGGGTCATTACATTATATTGTTTGGCACTAGCCAGGGGTCAGCTGTATGGTACATGGCACATTATGTGTTTTTAAATTATTTTAATTGTTGTGTGTTTTTGCTTATCCAAATAAAATATGTTATGGTATTTTTTCTATCCTAAATTGTTTCCTGGTGTGCAGACTTATTATTGTTATGGTCTTTTTCTCTCCTTGTTTATATGCACCCAAACAGTGGCTTTCCCCCACATATGGGGTATCGGCGTACTCATGAGAAATTGCAAAATAAATTTTGTGGTCCATTTTCTCCTGCTACCCTTGTGAAAATACAAAAAGTTGGTTCCAAAGTAAATTTTTTGTGAAAAAAGTAAAATGTTTACTTTTTCCTTCCACATTGCGTTAGTTCTCGTGAAGCACCTGAAGGGTTAGTAAACTTCTTGAATGTGGTTTGCGCTCCTCGAGGGGTGCAGTTTTTAGAATGATGTATTTCTGTTATATTGACCCTATAAATTCACTTCAAATATGAGGTGGTCCCTTAAAAAAAAGGTTTTGTAAATACTGCAGATGATTGTGTATATTCTGTTATTTAACCCCTTAACGACCATCGATACGCCTTTTAACGGCGGCAGTTAAGGGTACTTAAACCACAGCGCCTCTTTTTTATGGCACTGAGAAATAAGGGCATAGCGCCCCCCCAGAGTCTGAATTTCTCCGGAGTCTCAGCTACCGGGGGTAGCCGAGACCCCAGAGAACATGATTCGGGTCAGTTTTTACCAACCCCGGAGTTGCAATCGCCGTTATTAGCGGTATAACGGTGACCGCAAAAAAAAATCAGATTTTCCATTTAATATCTCCTCTGATGTGATCGCACAGCAGTGGAGAGAGGAATAGGGTCCCCTGTTGTCCCTGCAATCCCCCTTGATGTCCCCCGGGTCGCCGGAATCTTCTTTCGGGAGAAAATGGCAGGCGCATGTGCAGTGCTCCCGCTGAGATCTGGCGACTGGCACCCTGCAACAATAGGAAATTTTTCCTATTGGTTCATTTTGATCACTGTGATAGACCCTATCACAGTGATCAAAATAAAAAAAATAGTAAATCAAACCTCCCTTCATAACCCCCTTAGTTAGGTAAAAATTATTAAATAAAAAAAGTATTAATTTTCATTTCCCATTAGGGTTAGAGTTGAGCTAAAGTGAGTTGGGCTAAAGTTAGGGTTAGGGCTAAAGTTAGGGTTGTGGCTAAAGTTAGGGTTAGGGTTAGGGTTGGGGCTAGGGTTGGGATTACAGTTTGGGTTAGGATTAGGGTTAGGGGTGTGTTAGGGTTAGGTTTGTGGTTAGAGTTGGGATTAGGGTTAGAGATGTGTTGGGGTTAGGGTTGTAGTTAGAATTGGGGGATTTCCACTGTTTAGGTACATCGGGTGGGTCTCCAAACACGACATGGCACCACCATTGATTCCAGCCAATTTTGATTTCAAAAAGTCAAACGGTGCTCCCTCCCTTCTGAGCCCTGCCATGCACCCAAACAGTGGCTTTCCCCACATATGAGGTATCGGCGTACTCATGAGAAATTGCAAAACAAATTTTGTGGTCCATTTTCTCCTGATACCCTTGTGAAAATACAAAAAGTTGGTTCCAAAGTAAATTTTTTGTGAAAAAAGTAAGTTCTCGTGAAGCACCTGAAGGGTTAATAAACTTCTTGAATGTAGTTTGCACACCTCGAGGGGAGCAGTTTTTAGAATGATGTATTTCTCTTATATTGACCCCATAAATTCACTTCAAATGCGAGGTGGTCCCTTAAAAAAAGGTTTTGTAAATTTTGTTGGAAAAATAAGAAATCGCCGGTCAACTGTTAACCCTTATAACGTCCTAACAAAAAAAATCATGTTTCCAAAATTGTGCTGATGTAAAGTAGACATGTGTGAAATGTTATTTATTAACTAATTTATGTGACATCACTCTCTGATTTAAGGGTACAAAAATAAAAAATTTGAAAATTGCAAAATTTTCTAAATTTTTGCCAAATATCCATTTCTTTCATAAACGCAAGTTATATCAAAGAAATTTTACCACTAACATGAAGTACATGCTACGAATAAACATTCTCAGAATCAGTGGGATATGTTAAAGCGTTCCAGAGCTATAACCTCATAGAATGACAGTGGTCAGAATTGTAAAAATTGGCTTGGTCATTAAGTACTAAATTGGATCTGTGACTAAGGGGTATATTCAAGGACAGAATGATATGAGATCCATATTATATATCTCTGTACAGATAATTAAACAGAAGTGAAATCAACACAGTGTATATATGCAATTCTAATAAAGTAAATATCACTATTAAGCTAATGAAGATGTGACACCCCTAATTGATATAACCACTTCCAAATGTGGATGGCTGACCATCCAAAAGAACTAACAAACACCCAAGTGCATGAGAATTGAATAAGGAAAAAAGCCACCAGTGGCAGGAGTAGACAAATACAAAACTTTATTTATAATGAAAAATAATAAAAAATAATACTGCACAGACAAACAAATACAAGATAAAACACTTAATATGAAGTATAAAATAGAAATAATAAAATTAAAATAGGAGGGCACACAAAAAATAACAAATCACTTAATATACTGGGATACACATCTGAATAGCCAGGTAGAAAATGTAATGTGTAATATCACAATGTTCATTTAACTAATATCGGGCCATAGACTCACCAAAAGCACAATCAAACCACTAAGTCCAAAAAATAGAAGAAAAAACTGTGAAGCAATTGTATAACAGTGCAAAAAAATTATTTTGTATATATAAATCCCCAACAATGTGAGTGAAAGATAATAATATATCACAATGACAGTGTACAATAATATCAAAATCTAGCAAATATATGAGGGTAAACAAAAATAAAAATTACCAACACAACGATATGTGAGTAGTGTTGAGCGATACGATACCGCAAGTATCGGG
>VIAB01029842.1:19528-34118 GCA_009801035.1 Oophaga pumilio
ATGCCCTTCTCTAAGATGGTGGTGGACGCTGCCCATGTCCTCTCATTGCCCACAGTGTTCGTCCTTGCTCATTGGCTAAATAAAGGCACCTGCAAGCATTCTGAGAAATACGACTTTGGCGCTCGTTTCGACGACCGCATGGCCGACCTCATGCTATGGTCGTGTTTCGGTTGACAAAACTCGACTTTGGCTAAAGTTGGCGATTTTTGAATCTGACCGACCTGTTTCGTTCAACTCTACTCGGGACCCAATATAACTAAAGAAAATGTCGTTATAAATAAATTCCTTAACGTTTTAGTTCACAAATCACAATTGTTTTGCCTTGGGAGGAACTAAAATAACCACCTCTTTGTATTTTTTGCAGCAAAAACTGAAACATTTCCTAGTGACAACAATGGGAATAAGATTTCTGAACTCTCATGCTCACACCGCCTATTTTTTCTTTGCAAGAACACTGAAAGAATGCTGCAGATCTGAAACTGCTTCAAATATGCAGAGTTTTTCACTCATTCCAATGCATGGGGAAAGAACGCAGCAAAAAAACATGCGTTTTTCCTGCCAAGAGACACTCTTTTTAGTGCAAAAATGCCTGCAGCAAATACTTAACATTTGTACATATACTTACACTGATGTAAACCTGTCCTAGAATGTTAGGACAAGTGCCTGTGAGCATGTGCAGTGAGAAGCTCTTCTGCCTCCCTTCATGGAGGGAAGATGTTTTTCCAGGGGCTATTCGGATGTAATACTGGACATACCAGAAGTGCTAAGAAAAGGTGAGGCTGCCCACACTGCTGTACATTCTGTCTTTCTGCTTTCTGATCTAATCCTGCATATGATGACTTAAAAAGAAGCTAGCCACTCTACTTTCCACCATATCTTTCTGATCTAATCCAGAGATAAGCAGGCTGAGTAAAGGCCCCGTCACACATTGCGAGATCGCTAGCGAGATCGTTACTACGTCACGATTTTGAGATCGCTGGAGAGCCGTATCGTGAACGTTGGGGAGCTGTCAAACATGCAGAACTTCCCAACGATTTTGGCCGCCACAGCGATCTAACTAACGATCTCGTTGCTCGTTGGGATGCTTTCACACAGCAGCTATTTCAACGATCCACACCTTGATAGGGGCTGTACTGTGTCACCAATCATCTCCGATTGGTGGACGCTACTGCGTTCTGATTGGGCGGCAGGTTTAAAATAAAACCACGTTGTAGCAATTCCGTCCCTATGTTCCTGTTTGCGTTCTGGTCTCTTATCGTAGCAGCGTTCTTCAGCTGTGACTCTGTATCCATTCATCTGGGCTTTGTTCCTGACAAGCGTTCTGGTTTGTGGATTGTAGTGTTCTTCGGCTGTAACTCCACACAACCCGGAGAATTCTGCTAAGATCTGCAATCCAGCACGAGGTCAGAAACAAAGGATGGAATCGCTATTCTGTTGCTTTCTTTATGCACGGCGGGAAATGAGAACGCTGTAGCGACCACCAATCAGGGACGAGGGGCGCAGAAAAGTCCAATTTATGCACGCCTACGTGTTACAGTTCTGAATCGCTAACGAGGTCATTGGTTAGGTGTCAAATACAGCGATGCACACTGCCCAGCGGGAGCGCAACGACCCAGGAATGGTCCAGGAAGCTTTGTAACGATCAGCGATCTCACAGCAGGGGCCTGATCGTTGCTACCTGTCAGACGTAACGAGATCGCTAGCGAAATCGTTATTGCGTCACAAAACCCGTGACGTATCAAAAATCTCACTAGCGATCTCGTTATGTGTGACGGGGCCTTTAAGAAGGGGCTGCTGTTAACTTTTGTTTTTTTTAATCTGATACTGAAGATACCAAAAGGCTATGGTAAGAAGCAGCTGTTCACACTGCTGTCCACCCTGTCTTCCTGAATCACTATACATGAGATAGTTCTCTCTAGGTCACATCAAAAAAAAAAAAAAAAAAAAAGCTTCCTACTGCACTTGCTCACAGGCATCTGTCCGATCATTCCACAGCAGGTCTACTTCAGGCTGTGGTTTCACGGTCCGGAACCACCGCTTTGGACTCAGCGGAAAGTCCGTTCCGCCCAAAGCCCCGCCCCCTTGTGAAAGCGCGGTGAATCCGTATGTGCTCATTGAACACATCCGGAATGACCGCAGCGCTGCATAGCCCTGTGTTATTTCCCTTGCGGCGACGGAGCGTCGCTGCAAGGGAAAAGGACATGCGATCTGAAAAGACGCGCAAGCATGTCCGTTAACGCAGGTATGCCGCCTGCGTGTTTTTACGCATAGTGGAGACGGGATTTCTTGAAATCCCCTCCACTATGCTGTAACATCTGGACGCTGCGTGTTTGACGCCGCGCCAGCGCACAGCGTCAAACACACAGCATTTACTGAAGGAATCCTGACCGTGGAAACACACCCTCAGTGTAATAAGGTTGCGGCCATTTTAATTTTAGAATAATTATCTCATTAGACTAAACAATTGTGATTTTCTAATTTAAAGTACTTAAGAAGTAATTTATAATGACATTTCCTTTTATAATTTTTTAATATTCCTGGAGAACACCTTTTAAGTTTGGTTCAGTGGCTCTTACAGGAGTTAAGGGAATGTGCCACAATACAGACCCAAGAATGCGTGAGAAACCTGCCTGATTCTGCTTAGCACTCTGGTGCAGGGTTCAGCTGTATCAGAGCTCTCTACAGCCCTATACCTGTGCCCAAATTTCTAATCACTGGATCTAAATATAATCCATTGACCCTGAGCAGAGATTGACAGCAGGAGTTGAAACACAAGTATGGAAAGTTGTGTGACTTCTTATTACTCATGAATTGTAGTGATTGCTCTATTTTATGCAAATAAAGCTTGACAAATGGACTGAAGATTTGTTGACGGTTGGTAAGTGTTCATGAGGATTCAAAATGCAGATTCCTATAAATGTTTCTAATTTTTCTAAGGAGATTATAAAAGCCTCTTTTAGCAAAAAATATATATATTTCCTATTGTTACCCATCAGAGTTCAGCCTTTATTTTGTAAATTGCATTGGAGAATGGATTAAGTAAAGTAGAAATCGCACACTTTGCTTGAGCAAAGCATAAATGGAGGCAAGGGAGGAGAGGTATCAGTCTGTGCTTTATACTTTTCCTCTTTAGATTTCCTGATTTTGGCTCCAAAAACTGCCGTAAATTGTGTGTTTCCAGCCTCCTCTATGAAATCAGATATTGGTACGGATTCTGCAAAGAGCAAATCTTAAGCAAAACAGAATAACATGTTAAACAACCTATCTGCACATATGGAACAATATGCATGGAATTCGAGGCAGGGTGTGGATTTCAAAATCTGCTTCATGCCCCCTTTTTTTAATTAATATAAAAGTATGGAAAAAAATTTCACAAAAACCTACGCAAAATCAGCTTGGCATTCAAACAGACTTCTTTGAAAATACTGTAATTTTGAAACTGGCATTATTATATACCAGTGCAAAATCCAACAGCATTGCACCCTATAAGAAAAGAGTCTTTTAATGTACATTAAAACTACGGTAAATAATAAAAAGATACGATAGCTTGAAGTTACAAGCCTATTGTCTGATCACATTTCCGGAGCAGATTTCTGTCATTTGCAGTGTTAAGGGTATGCCACACTAAACGAGATCGCAAGCGAGATCGCTAACGAGATCACTACTGTGTCACCATTTATGACGCAGTAGCGATCTCGTTAGCGACTTAGCTGTGTGATTCCAAACACATCTCATCAGCGATCTGTATAACGACCTCTGCGGTCGTTGGGAAAACCTAGTCCCACCTGCGATGCTGGTGAAGTCGTTCATAAAGGGTGTCACACTCAGCGATTCAGGCTCACCCGCGGGACACCAACGACCAAAAAACGGCTCAGAACCTTTACAAACGATCAGCGACATCTCAGCAGGGGCCACATCGCTGCTACATGCCACACACAGTTAAGTCGCTAACGAGATCGCTAACTGCGTCATAAATGGTGACGCAATTGCGATCTCGTTTGCGATCTCGCTTAGTGTGGCATACCCTTTAAAGGGAACCTGTCAGCAGGATTGTGCACACTAAACCAACATAGAGTGCCTGGTTGGTTCCGTTATACTGATTAAAATGTTACCTTGGTTGATTAAATCCGTTTTGTGTTTGTTGTTAAATCTTTATTTTCTGTTTTCAGTTAATGATATGCTCGTGCTGCGGGGCGGCCTGTGAGGGGTCTTCATGTGGTGCTCTGATTAGCTATTCATCAGTATGGGCTTATGACAGGTCACTGATCCGTCACTTACCTTCCCCCTGTTTTACATACTGAATATAACAAAGAAAAAAAAAAATCACATTCATCAGCAAGTCAGCGGCGCCTGCACTGTACCATGATATGGGGGATACCGTATATGCTCATGCCAACAAAGGGTTTTCAACCAAGTACTAGAAATGTTCATTTTATTTACAATTATTTAATCTGTCCAATTACTTTTGGTCCCTTTAAAAACAGGGTGGCACATGTTAAGGAGCTGAAACTCCTAAACCCATCATCCAATTTTAATGTGGATACCCTCAAATGAAAGCTGAAAGTCTGAACTTCAACTGCATCTGAATTGTTTTGTTTAAAATTCATTGTGGTAATGTCTAGAACCAAAATTAGATAAATGTTGTCTCTGTCCAAATATATATGGACCTAACTGTATAACGCTGCATAAAGGTTAATAATGGCCCCATAAGATGCGCCATAGAATAATATGCCCCATATGCTGCTCCATAAAGGTTATGGCCCCATATGATGCTCCATAGATTATGCCCCCATAAAATGCTCCATAGATTATGCCCCCATGATGCTCCATAGATTATACCCCCATAAAATTCTCCATATATTTTATGCCCCCATAAGATGCTCCATAGATTATGCCCCCATAAAATGCTCCATATGTTATGCCCCCATATGATGCTCCATAGATTATGCCCCCATATGATTCTCCATAGATTATGCCCCCATAAAATTTTCCATATATTTTATGCCCCCTTAAGATGCTCCATAGATTATGCCCCCATAAAATGCCCCATAGATTATGCTCCCATAAAATGCCCCATATGCTGCCCCATAGATTATGCCACATAAAATGCTCCATAGAATAGGCCCCATATGCTGCTGCTGCTGCTGCAAATGAAAAAAAAATGACATACTCACCTCTCGTTGCTGGGGGCCAGGTGCCGGTGTCCTGAGCAGGCGGAGACACCGGCGCGCTATGGGGGACAGGTGCCGGTGTCACCGCTGGCTCAGGTCCCCGGCACCTGAGATATTCACATGTCCCCGGTCCACCGCTGCGCGCCGCTGTCTTCTGTCAGTGACTGCTCAAGCAGAGGGCGTGGCACGCACTAACTACATCATCGCGCCCCCTGACCTGAATGTCACAGCCAGAGGACGCAGAGAATAAGAGTGGTGGACCGGGGACAGGTGAATATCGCATATACTTACCCCCTCCTGGTGCGTCTGCAGCCCCCCTGCTTCTCCCGCGGTCTCCGGCTGCTATTTCTTCCTTCATCGGTCACGTGGTACCGCTCATTAAAGTCATGTGCATATTCATGACTTTAATGAGCGGTACCACGTACCGCTGAAGGAAGGAGCCTGAGAACTTGGGAGAAGCAGGGGGGCTGCAGAGACGCGCTAGGGGGGGTGAGCATGATCTGACCTCCCCCCCCCCGCTCCCTCTCCGACCCCCTGGCGTATATGACTCGCGTACAAGCCGAGAGGGGGACTTTCAGCCTTAAAAAAATGGGCTGAAAATCTCTGCTTATACACAAGTATATACGGTAATATGCACATTTTCGTTTTATTTACACATAAAGTTTTGTTGAAGAATTTTTTGCGCCTGTTCAATAACATCTGTCGCATTGCGATAGATGCTACTACACAGGCATCGTCATCTTGATGAAGTCTTAATTTTTTTTTTTCTCTGCCAAAATGGTGCTGCCAGCAGAGCCTGTGCATTAGCATCTATCAGAATGTGATAGATGCTACTGCGCAAGCTCGGCTGCCTGTGCCATTTTGTTTGAAAAAAAAAATGTCTTAAACAAAACTATATGTGTAAATAAAATGAAAATATGCATATTATCCCCCGTATCATGCTACAGCGCAGGCGCCTGCCTGATGAATAAATTAAAAAAAAACAAAAAACATATTACATTCAGTATGTAAAATAGGGGGCAGGTCAGTGAGGGATCAGTGACCTGTCAGCTGTCTTCATTATGAATACCTAATCGGAGCACCACATGAAGAGCCCCCACAGGTAGCACCAGAGCACGAGAATCTCATTAACTGAAAACTGAAAATAAAGATTAAACAACAACCACAATACAGATTTCATCACCCAGGTATCATTGTAATCAGTATAACGGCGCCGACCTGACACTGTCTGTAGGTTACTGTGCACAACCCTGCTTATGGGTTCACTTTAACATTAATATGGCAATAACTGCAGCTATTCAAGTCAGGAAGTATGAAATGTGTTTGGTAAGAGTCTTATCACACTGCATTTTGACTCATGTGATGTCAGCCTGTTGGTACATTTCATCTGGATATCGGGAACTTTCCCATCACTTACAGTAAGCAGACACTGCCAAGTATTGTGTGCAAGTAGCCTTATATCAATCTCTATAGGCATCCGTATTGCACCTAACAGAAATCAGAAGGGACATGTTCTTATAAAAATCTCTTGGCAATGCATTTGGGCCTGTATTTTCACATAAGTTGTATATTAATGTACGGTTACAGGCAGTTTTACCTGTAATTGATCTTCTTATGTTCTGAATATTAAACTATTTTTTATAAACTGAGCACACTGCATACGTGTTATACCATGCTATTCCACCACACAAGTAATACAAATGCGTGACTGAATGGATTTTCATTATTTTTTCTCTTCTTAATAGCCACCATTGGTGAAAACTCAGACAGTAACCATATCTAATGCTTCAACCAGTGAGAAGGGACAAATCCCCACCAAAGAAGTCCCCTTGGTTCACACAGAGACTAAGACCATCACATATGAAGCTGCAAAAGTTAGTATTCTTCCATCTTGTCTGTTGGTCTGTTGTACATTCGTTAGGAAATAAGACCTTCCCCAGCTGATCTGAGCAGGTGGTAATGCATGTTTCCATAAGAAGAGCAAATTTAATCATAACAAAACGTGCAGCAACCAGATCATTAATGTATTGTCATGCATCAGTAAGTGTGAATAATGTGCTGATCTTACATTCTGCATTGCCTTACGCCCATTAAACATTAGATGCCACTGTACTTTATAAATGTTCTAAATTTAAACTTTTATGTCTGTAGAATGATGATGTTAACTATGATCAAGAACCTGGCATCCTGCTTACTGCGCACACCATTACCTCCGAAACAACCAGCAGCACCACAACAACCCAAATCACCAAGGTAAGCTATTGCATTATCACCTGAAAGGTGATCCTCTGAAAGGTAATTTAGAAGTATTATGATTGCATTAGAATTAGAATATGCAAAGAATACTGAAGGGAAACCTCAAGCTTAGGCTGTTCTATGCTCAGCATGACCGAGATTATACCAGAAAGAAGCACGATTGTATGTATGAAGTCAATGGCTTTGTACCCTTTTCCCAGCTTCAGTTATTTCTGACAAGTGCAGTTTTCCATGCTTTATTTAACGTCCTTTGGCTCAATCTCAAGCCATGGCGACTTGATAAATGAACACTCTGTAGGAAGTTTGATCTTGTGCAAGCCTAGATAGGTCCTCCAGTGTCTTCTATGCCGTTATCTTGATAGTATCAAGCCATCAGGTTGCTGGTCGTCCAATTCGCCTTGTTCCTTCTATTCTTCTGACAATGAGGTCCTTCTCCAGTGATTGCTTTCTTTGTACGATCTGTGTAAAGTAGGAAAGTCCTAGCTTGGTGATCCTTGCTTAGAGTGACATCTCTGGCTTGATTTTATTCCAATATTGATTTGTTTTTTCTTTTTGCCATCTGTGTTATTGAGAATATTCTTCTCCAGCACCACATTCCGAAAGGCATCAATTCTTCTGTCTTGTTTCTTTGTTGTCCAGGTTTCGTATCTGTATGTTATTACGGAAAAGACTAAACTACGTACGAGCCGTGTCTTCATTGCCAGTGAAATGTTTGTTGATTTTGAAGATTTTGTCCAGTTGCCATGGTCTACATGGTTTAGGCTCGTGCAGACAACCGTAAAAATCGGATGAGTGCTATTAGCCGTTTTGACATAGTACTCGTTCCCGTGTTATTCAGTGACATTGTATATGTCCAACTACTTTTTATACAAAATCGATCCGAGGAAAAAAAAATCGCAGCATGCACGAGTTGTTTCCGATTATTAGATAACACTCGGCCATTCAGGTCTGCGGGTTTATGGAAAACATTGGACTGCACTCCGATGACCTCCTAGTGCAGTCCTATTTTCACAAACACATTACTGACCTTTCTAACAAGTTTTTTACCTCACATCCAGACTTTTCAGGGCTTCTGTATTTTGTTCTCCATGCTGATGTTGCTTTTATATGTGCTTAAAAGGGAATGCAGAGTAGGAATCTCTGTATTTTGAAATGTATTGGAGAGATCCCACCAGCTCATTTGATTGCAAATTAGAGATTGAGCCTGCATTGGGGGAAATTGGTGAAAGTGCAGTATACAAGTCCTATAGTGACTAGAATTAGTACTTGAAAGTACAGTTAATCTTTACATTTTATTAAAAAAAATTAATTCTTGAACTAGGCAGCATTCATGGTCAGCTGGCACATGCACTGTCAATTCTTAATTTTCTGCTTGGATTTGTCAACTGATGGTCACCTCATTTAATCCTTCACGACCTTGGACTTATCCATACTTAATGTAAGGGAAGGACTGTGCAAAGGAGCTGTGCGTGCAGGATCGCTGCCAGTTGTTCAGCTGACAACACAACTGACACCCAGCTCTCACTGCCTGGAGCTGTGCCCGCACCACCCCTGACTTTTTAGCTCCCTAAATACTGCCATCAAAATTGATCACAGCATTTAGGAGGAAGGGAGCTCCCTCTCCCCTCCGATTGTCACCCTGTGACTTAATCGAGAGGGCCCGATTGTTGCCATGGTGACCCAAGGTCATCATGACGACATCTGAGTCACCAGGCTTCGGCAAGCCCCTTAGGCCATGTTCAGATCATAGTCTAAGAGGCTTGCGTCAGTGCAGCACTTTGATCAATGTTTGAAAGCGTTGCGTTGCTGAAAGTGAAAGTCCCGTAGAAGGACTAAGTAAGAACCTAAAAAACTATTAACTATCCCTAGATGAATTCATTGGGGGGTGTAGTTTTTAAAGGTGGTCACTTATGGGGCATTCTGCTTTTCTGGCACCTCATTCCAGCAAAATCTGAACTCCAGTATTGCGCTTCTTCCCTTCTGATCTTTGCACTGTGCATCCAAAAGTAGTTTTCAACCACATTTGGGGTGTCGGTGTACTCGGGAGAAATTGTACAATAAATTTTCTCTGCTATACTTGTGAAAATGAAAAAAATCTAGGGCTCAAAACAACATTTTTGTGAGAATTTTTTTTTTCACTGTCCAACGTTATAAACTGTGAAGCACCTGGGGTTTCAAAGTGCTCACCACATGTCTAGATAAATTCTCTGAGGGGTCTAGTTTCCAAAATGGCGTCACATGTGGGGGTTTCCACTGTTTAGGCATATGTGGGGCTCTCCAAATGCGACATGGTGTCCGCTCTCTATTCCAGCCATTTTCGTGTTCAAAAAGTCAAATTGTGCACCTTCCTTTTAGAGCCCTGCCATGCACCCAAACAGTAGTTTTCTCCCACATATGGGGTATCGGTAAATTTTGGACTCCATTTTCTCCTGTTACCATTGTGAAAATCAAAAAAGATTGGGGCTAAAGTAACATTTTTGTGAAAAAAGGTAAAATTTCCTTGTTTGTTTCTTTTACATTGCTTTATTTTCTGTGAAGCACCTGAAAGGTCAATAAACATCTTGAATGTGGTTTAGAGGATTTTCAGGGTGCAGTTTTTAGAATGATGTCACTTTTGGGTATTTTCTGTTGTCTAAGCCCTCATAGTCACTTCAAATGTGAGGTAGTCCCTAAAAAAATGGTATTGTAAATTTTGTTGGGAAAATGATTAATTGCTGTTCAACTTTGAACCCTTATAACTTCCTAACAAAAAAAAATTGTTTAAAAAATGATGTAAAGTAGACATGTGGGAAATGTTATTTATTGACTATTTTGTGTGACATAACTCTCTGGTTTAAGAGCATAAGAATTAAAGTTTGGAAATTGCTAAATTTTTGCAAGAAAACACAAGGCATATCGAATAAATTTTATTATTGTCACAATGTACAATATGTCACGAAAAAATAATCTAGGAATCACTGGGATCCATTGAAGCGTTCCAGAGTTATTACCACATTAAAAGACACTGGTCAGAATTGGAAAATTTGGCCTGGTCATGAAGGTGTAAACAGACTTGGAGTGGTGACGGGATTAGATGGGCTTCCACGTTCTTTACATAGCTGTGGGGTCCCAGTGGTGTGACCCCCCCATTAGTTAGACATTTACAGCATATCTGATGGGTATGTAAAAAGTATGTGCTAGAAATGCCAGTTTAAATGAATTAACCTATTAGTTATTTGGCATTATTTTTCTAGTTTACAGTACAGTCATGGCCAAAAGTTTTGAGAATGACACAAATATTATATTTTCACATGATCTGCTGCCCTCTGGTTTTTATGTGTGTGTTGACAGATGTTTTTATCACAGACAGAAATATAATTGCAAACATATGAGTAACAAAAGCTTATATTGACAGTTAGAATGAGTTAATGCAGCAAGTCAATATTTGCAGTGTTGACCCTTCTTCAGGACCTCTGCAATTCTCCCTGGCATGCTCTCAATCAACTTCTGGACCAAATCCTGACTGATAGCAGTCCATTCTTGCACAATCAATGCTTTCATTTTGTCAGAATTTTTAGGTTTTTGTTTGTCCACCCGTCTCTTGATGATTGACCACAAGTTCTCAATGGGATTAAGATCTGGGGAGTTTCCAGGCCATGGACCCAAAATCTCTATGTTTTGTTCCCTGAGCCATTTAGTTATCACCTTTGCTTTATGGCAAGGTGCTCCATCATGCTGGAAAAGGCATTGTTGATCGCCAAACTGCTCTTGGAGGGTTGGGAGAAGTTGCTCTTGGAGGACATTCTGATACCATTCTTTATTCATGGCTGTGTTTTTAGGCAAGACTGTGAGAGAGCCGATTCCCTTGGCTGAGAAGCAACCCCACACATGAATGGTTTCAGGATGCTTAACAGTTGGCATGAGACAAGACTGGTGGTAGCACTCACCTTGTCTTCTCCGAATGAGGCGTTTTCCTGATGTCCCAAACAATCGAAAAGGGGATTCATCAGAGAAAATAACTTTACCCCAGTCCTCAGCAGTCCACTGCCTGTACCTTTTGCAGAATATCAGTCTGTCCATGATGTTTTTTCTGGAGAGAAGTGGCTTCTTTGCTGCCCTCCTTGAGACCAGGCCTTGCTCCAAGAGTCTCCGCCTCACAGTGCGTGCAGATGCACTCACACCTGCCTGCTGCCATTCCTGAGCAAGCTCTGCACTGCTGGTAGCCCGATCCCGCAGCTGAAACACTTTTAAGAGACGGTCCTGGCGCTTGCTGGTCTTTCTTGGGCGCCCTGGAGCCTTTTTGGCAATAATTGAACCTCTCTCCTTGAAGTTCTTGATGATGCGATAGATTGTTGACTGAGGTGCAATCTTTCTAGCTGTGATACTCTTCCCTGTTAGGCCATTTTTGTGCATTGCAATGATGACTGCACGTGTTTCTTTAGAGATAACCATGGTTAACAGAAGAGAAACAATGATGCCAAGCACCAGCCTCCTTTTAAAGTGTCCAGTGGTGTCATTCTTACTTAATCATGACAGATTGATCTCCAGCCATGTCCTCATCAACACCCACACCTGTGTTAATGGAGCAATCACTGAAAAGAGGTTAGTTGGTCCTTTTAAGGCAGGGCTGCAATGATGTTGAAATGTGTTTTGAGGGATAAAGTTCATTTTCTAGCCAAATATTGACTTTGCAAGTAATTGCTGTTAAGCTGATCACTCTTTATAACATTCTGGAGTATATGCAAATTGCCATTAGAAAAAATGAAGCAGTAGACTTTGTAAAAATTAATATTTGTGTCATTCTCAAAACTTTTGGCCATGACTGTAGGTTACACAGTGTTACCAGCCATTTACTTGTGTGGTTGTTTTGTTTTTCTTTTCTAAATTTGTTTTTATTCTTCTTCAGACAGTGAAAGGAGGCATTTCAGAAACTCGAATAGAGAAGAGAATAGTTATTACAGGTGATGGAGACTTGGATCATGATCAGGTAATCCTGCCAAATACCAGTGGCTATAGTAGTCATCACAGTTCAAAATGACATATTTTAGAATTCAAAATCCTCTATAGCATTTTGGTTATTTCTGTGTTTTACATGTCATCAGGTCCTGGTGCAAGCTATCAAAGAGGCAAAAGAGCAACACCCAGACATGTCAGTGACCAAGGTGGTGGTTCATCAAGAGACAGAAATAGCCGAGGAATAAATACAAAGGTAGGTAACAAGTATCATATGCTGGTTGGCAGTAGAGTTGAGCGAATTTGTTTGGGTCCCCGCGTATATAGCACTTACCGAATAAGCTGTAGCGGGAACCTGGATACATGGAGCGCGCCGGCTGATCAGCTGTGCTTTTTATTTGTGATGGAAGTTGGCTGCTGTAATATAACTGATAGTGATTTAAAGGGTTTGTGCATGATTAGAAAACATTGCTTTCTTGCTTTCTTCCATAAACAGTACCACACCTGTCTACATGTTGTATATTGTTATTGCATCTCAGTTGTATAGAAGTGAATAGGCCTCAGCTACAGTGTCATACACAATGCGTACTCTGCTGTTTCTTTCAGGAACCGAAGCACCTGTATGCTTTTCTAATTCTGGACACCCTCTTTTACTCATGCAGAAATAAAAAATTGGCAGATGTCAGATTAAAAGATTGACTCTTAAGAGAAAATTTGCCCTCAGAGGACATTCTCAATGCCTTCATGCACATAAGATCAATGTACTAGTAGAACTTATAATTGTATCAAAGCAAAAAACGGCAAACATTTAAGTGTTGGTATAGCTAACGCTCCAGTTGTTTTCTTTTCAGGTCTTCATTGCAAGCCTTTAATTGGGACCATGGACAAAGATTTTTTTTTTTCTTCAATGAAAACCAGCAAGTTTCCAAAAGATGCCTCCACCCCTGGACTAATTTTTCAGAATCTGACAAAGATAACTTTTCACTAGTTAAGACCATTGCTTTAACAACCAGTTTTATAACCTCATGTTTTTAACGTGAAATGAATATAACATGAATGGGACCTCCACATATCTGCAGAGTTCAGAAAGTCTAACTGAAGATTAAAGTTCATCTGGAAGTTGTTTGTATACTGTGAATAATGATTGTGGCTATTACAATGGAAACGTAGAGACTAATGTGTCTGAGGTCTTGACAGAATTATTTGTAGGACACACAGGTGCTATAGCGTGCAGTACAAATATTGAATTACAAAGTACTTCTGTAGGCGTCCACAACTGGTATAGAGAAGTAATTGTGTTTTATCATTTTTGTCTTTTTTTAGTTCTTGGAAATGATATACCAATAACTTTACACTCAGTGTTGGTGGTAAGGATTCACCATAGTTCAATATTAGTCACCTGTATTACTGCTTACTAAGGATATAGATGATCTCCCTGCATCTGTCACATTACGGGTCTGTCACTTTCCATCTGTCACTGTATCAGTATGTCGGCAACTCCAACTGCGAGTATACTCCACAGTACCACGGGGTGTAGCCCATATTCTCCTGCGTGTTTGTATTCTGAAACCATGGAACTCATTAATGTTTCAAAACTATCTTAATTTTCATGGTAATAAGGATACAGGGGTGAGGGTCATTACAATAAAACAATTGGGTGCGAAATATGCTTTTTTAACATTTTCGTATATTTACAATAATTGAATCTCATTCAGAGGAATTTACAAATAAAACAACTCGTGATGTATTATTTTCTACTTTTAAATAATGAAGGATATTTGTAAATGTGGTTTAATTCAATTTTATATATAAGTTGTAATAGGTCGTATTTTAGCACATTTTATTGGCTTTTGAGGTGTGACAAGTAAAGTTCTCATCATGTTGTTGCAGGATTGCACATTAAAGTAAATATTTATAGCTTCTGAATTGTGTTGTGTTTCTTTTTCTCCATTATTTCTCTCTATCTCAAACAATATGGGCAGCACCGTGGGGTCCTGGGTTCAAATACACCAAGATCAACATCTGCAAGGAGTTTGTACTCACCGTGTTTGTGTGGGTTTTCTCCAGGTCCTCCGGTTTCCTCCCACACTCCAAAGACATACTGATAGGAAATTTAGATTGTGAGCCCCATTGGAAACTGATGATAATGTATATAAAGCTCTGCGGAATATAAGTGAGTAAAATAAATATTACACACGTGGTCAAAATTGTTGGTACCCCTCGTTCAATGA